>CAIGRT010098126.1:0-15478 GCA_903798405.1 Fraxinus platypoda | reverse complement strand
AGTTTTACGGTCGAACCATATAATTCTTTGATTTTTTTATTTTTATTTAAGTGATTTTTAGTCATAATCGAACCAATTTGAAGGCTTGTTCCCGATTTTTCCAGTTGATTAAGATCAAAGGTTATTCTTATTTTGTATGAATACTAGCCCTTGACTTATAATATTCTAAATTCACATTCACATTCACATTAGAAGCTTCCATTTGTTTAGAGGTGGCTCGGCTCGTTTGCCCACGAGCTCGAGCTCGTGGCTTGTTATAAGAAGCTCGGCTCGTTACTCGTGGACGAGCTCGGCTCGGCCCACGAGCTCGTACTGTAGCGAGCCGAGCCGAGCTGTTCGACTCGGGCTCGCCTTTTTTGAATTTTTTTTAACTATCCTTCTAATAAATTAAAAAAAAAAAAATTAGACGCGCCGCTCGTCAAAAACCCGCCGAGCTCACCTACCGAGTCGGCCTACTCGGCTCGTGCTCGGGCTCGTTTTTTGACCAGCTCGAGCGGCTCGTGGGCCGCTACAGTACCAGCCGACGAGCCGCTCGGCTCGATTGCCACCACTAATTCAATCTGATAACCACCCGCCTAATCAGGTAAGCGAGACGGGGGCTAGAAGGGGGTCGTTGTCTCAAAGCGGGTATGGGACGGGTACGAGAAACATGGTTCCCGCCCCGCTATTCGCTTCGTTTAAAGTTAATTTCAAATTTAAGTTTTTTATTAAAAAAAAAAAGAAAAAAAGTTATCATAATTTTTAAAGAGAAAATGAGTTGTTCTTAACAAATTGAAAAAAAAAATAAGAATATTTACAAAATAAAAATAAATGAAAAATAAAAAATTGAATGGGACGATAAAAGGAACAGAGGATCTGCTCTGGCCCACTTTAACCGGGTATGAGGCAGGGCAAAATAATAAAAATACCCAATGTGACGGGAGACGAAAATGGCCGAAACACATTTTTTGGAGCTTTGAACTCGACAAGATATTGGGTGTTTGCCCTATGAAAAGCCAATAATGCTAAATGTGCATTCATTTCCTTACATTGATTTTGACATTTCTTTTGTTTTCAAAAAATTGTGGGCAGAAATTTTTTTTTTTTTTTTTAAACTGTCCAACGATGTGTTGTCGCGTGACACAATATAAACAATAATGTAAAAGATGATGTACATGTAGCATGATTAATTAAAAGTCTCTTCCATTCTCTCTTCAACATTCAAGAGCATTTTTACGGTCATTATATTAACAAGACAACCACTAAGCCCTTGTTTTAGCCCATTATATAAAAACTCATTTTTCTTTAAATTCATTTACAATCAAACGTTCTTCTAATAAAATAATTTTACATATAAATTCAAAATAATTCCTACTTTTTAACCACAATTTCTCTAAAAAATCACTATTACAAAACACATTCTTCGTAAAATAGGGCTCAAAATTGTTGATATGCACTTTCTCACCTACAATAGCCGGGTCTTGTGATCTTTAAAGTATAGAGATTGGTCAAACATACAAATATAAACTGTTTGTACAATCACACATGACACATGCATCCAAAAACCCCAATCCTGCGCTCCATTTTAAAAAATATATTTTTTTTTTATTTCTTATTCTCAATTACGGGTATGTTTGACCCACATTATTTTGGAAGAATGTATTTTGAAATAGTAAATTGATGGAGAATGTGTGGTTGAAAAAGAAGGAAAAATTATTGATGTGATGAAAAATGTTATTTTATTGAAAAATATGTTGTTGAAAATGAGTAGAAAAATGATATGGAGAATGTGTGGTTGAAAAAGAAAGAAAAGTGATTGATGTGATGGAAAATATTATTTTATTGAAAAATGTGTGGTTGAAAATGAGTAGAAGAATGAAAATAAAAATTTTAGTGTGACTCAAACAAGGACTACACATTTTTCAATAAAATAATATTAAAAAGCAGGATTTTGGACCACTTGATGACACGGTTTTTCTTTGTAAGCTGGATTATGGTATAAGTCTTAGTTCCAACTTTATGAACACAAACAAATATTTCATAAACAAAAGCGAATTAATAGGACTCAAAAAAAAAAAAAAAAAANGTAAGCTGGATTATGGTATAAGTCTTAGTTCCAACTTTATGAACACAAACAAATATTTCATAAACAAAAGCGAATTAATAGGACTCAAAAAAAAAAAAAAAAAAAAATACATGTACGAAGTTGAAACTCTACTTTGAAGATTAATGCATCTCCCCTAGGGATATTGTAATTATAACTTTGAATTATCTCCCAGATATGAACTCTCAAATTACACATAAGTTCTCAAAAATAATCATGGCATGGGGGGAGAAAAGAAAAAGTTACCCTCAGAAAACCAAAATAATAAAATGAAATTCCCATTTTTTTCATGCTCCATTGATGCAATCAAGCCATTTGATTCAAATTTTGGTTGTGTTATTTTGTTAATTTCGTACTAGAATATTAATGAGAAATATAATGTTCTATTTTGAGAGCATATTATATTTTACTATTGTTTATTCAAGAGTAATATGTCAATATTCTTCTAGAATATTGAAAATTATAATTCATACTTTTCAAGAGTAAATAATATTCACCTAAAATATTAATTATAATATTGTGATATTTCAAAGGCAACAACTGGTGAATTATCAATTTAAAATTTATAAAGGAACGTCTAAAAACACTTAATCGGGTTGAAAATATTAATTACCATACACACATGATATGATATAAAAATTAATTAACAAACATATAAGATATAAATTTATATATAAAAATTAACTATCAAACATGTATTAGGTAAAAAAATCTCCATATATGGAAGTTAACATATTTGACTAAATCTTTTTCCAACATGCAATAGATACAAAACACGTGAATTCACATATAAAAGAAGAAAATGAGAAGAGAGAATAAAAGTCGATAAACTTATATGTTTTATTAATAACCAAAACCCCTTATTTGTAGGGAATTATTAGGGATAAATAATTTTTAGGGCTACAAGGGTACAATTGTCATTTACTAATAAACTTATCATTTACAACAAAAATGAAAATTATCTTGCATGTCTTTATTACCCCATTTCCTAGAGATAATATCAGGTGACATGTCTAAATTATTTAGCCCATGTTTCATCTACATTATCTAAAAATTCATTTTCCATCACAATTTCATAATAAAATATTTTGCACGCAAACTCAAATTTTTTCCTATTTTTAACCACGCCCTTGTTTGATATGGATTAAAATCAAGATTTTCATCTGATTAAAATCAAGATTTTCATCTAATCAAAATCAACAATTAATTTTAACCATATATTTCATAGATCCATAATTTTTTAACCACACATTTCATGGACTTTAATCAAAATCTATTAAAAATATAATTTTAATCTTCATCAATTAAAGATCACATATTCTCCAAAAATTCACCGTTACAAAACTTATTTTCTAGCAAAATTTGGGACTTAAACATGTGCTTAAACATTATTCAAAAAATGAAATGTAATAATTATGCATTGTTATATGATTTGACCACTAGCATGTGTTTCTAAGTTCTTGTTTAAACTCAATTTTCTTTAAACTTATTTTTAACTATGTATTTCATTCGGGGCGGACTCAAATGTATCGTGACCCCCACAATTTTTTTTTAAATTGAAATCTGTAAGTCTAGTGACCCAGTCTACGTCGTGAAGACTGTATTGCAGTACTCCCTTTGAGAATTGCTTTTTTTTTTTTAAACATGTACAGGCT
Source organism: Fraxinus platypoda (assembly GCA_903798405.1). Taxonomy (NCBI): domain Eukaryota; kingdom Viridiplantae; phylum Streptophyta; class Magnoliopsida; order Lamiales; family Oleaceae; genus Fraxinus; species Fraxinus platypoda. The sequence continues at coordinate 11,740 of CAIGRT010098126.1, read as the reverse complement.
ATGCCGTTTGTGAACTTCAGCAAAGAGCTTGATTCTTTCCAGTCAACATATAAGTATATTGCCAAGCAATCCGAAGAGAAGGGCATAAACTTTCCGTTGGGTGACCCTGAAGCCAGTGAACGTGCCATCCAGGTTTTCACTTTCTCCTCACTCATTTTCTTTTCTATTTTTGATGAGAGAAATTGTATTTGATCTGAAAGTTGGTTGTGCCGAAAAAATAAATGATGTTTACCCATTAGTTCACAGGTTTGTAATATTGACGTTAATTCTTCCACTTGCTACTACTATTATTTTCGTTAATGATATGACTTCTTTTTTTTTTTTTTAAATGCATTTTAATTTTTAACCTCACAATACAAAACATCTTGGTCCGCCTCTACATTTCATCGAATCCACAATTTTTATCAAAATTTACTAAAATTCTTACTTTTATCTAAATCAAACAAGGGCCACATTTTTGGTCCTGGAGATAGCAAGCATACTAGAAACATGCCAAGATCCATCCATCAGAACTAGCATAAATTGTGGATGTAAAATGCGCAATTTGCTTAAAAGTGAATTTTCAAGCAACTCATCAAAGTAGACAATGTGATATTGCAATTTCACTTGGAACAGATTGTGATAATCCAGTAAATACCAGATAAAGATTTCATCAGATTTACCAGGGTTTTGGCATGACTTGACCAAATAAGAATGGAGTAGCAGCTTTTTATTTGCATGCAGTAGAACATTGTAAAAAAATGGGGTATTTAACAAGAAAATGTTAATTTACCCTAGAAATTTCTAGGCCAATAGATTGAGAAAAATAAGCACAGAAGCAGGGAGTACTAGTGGCTGTCTAAGTTTACAGGTTCCCGTAGGAATCGCTCCATCTGCCGTGCCCTAGTCCTTATAGACATGTCAAAAACTTTCTGTCCAAATTCCACCACAAGCCCACCAAGAATACTGGTATCGATCTGCATACCCAGGAACCAAGTCACAAATGTTTTTCAGATCAAGAAAGTAATTAGCATTGCAACAATATGTTTGAAAAGTAATTAGTACCTTCTGCTCAACCTTAACTTTCTTTCCATGTCCAATTATATCCTGCAACGTTTCTTTCAATTCTTTCTCCTCCTCTGGAGGTAAAGGCTGCGGAGAGAAAGGATGGAACATCAGAAAAGTGAGAAAACCAAAATGCCATGGATAAAGACATTGATAAATGATCTCACAGATGAGCTAGGCCATATACACTAAAATTAATGCTAATAGGAATATTTACGGTCCAAGAAGTTAAAATTTATACTTTGTCAGTGTGGTTTATTGCCTTGAGATGAGAAATTTTAAAAATGCTCAAAAAGTATATGTGAATAGAATGGACATATGATCATCATTACCAACCAATAGAATCAAATTACCTATGAGACCCCACTATAGGCAGATCGACCTATCTACAAGTCCTAGCATCATATATCCTACGACTTTCTATGTCGACATTCAACAATATTCCATCTTATAGACTACTGATCAAGCTTGAGAAAACAAGAGCAACAGAAAAAAAGATCAGAAAACAAAAGAAAAATAAGAGTTTTTTTTACTCATAATTCTAAGCCCATGTTTGGGCTCCATTTTTATAAAATTTCATTTTTTCAACACTCATTTTCAACCACACATACTCCTATAAAATAATTTTACACTTAAATCGAAAACTTTTCCTTATTTTTCAACCACATTCTCCAACTTTCACTATTAAAAAATGTATTTTCTTGATAAAAATGGAGCCCAAACAGGGGCTAATTGTTGTATAACTCATACTTCTCGTATCATGTAAGTTTCCCCATGTATAGATAGATCGGCCTTCTAAATATCTTGGACAAGAACAATGTAATGGCATTCAACATAACAAGAAGTTACTCGCTATTCACAATAAACATGGGTCTGCTATACAATCCTTTTTCAATGTCCCATTCAATTTAGAGCTATCACTATTGAAAGTTGCAGTAAAATAAGCATTTTGTGACCATCCAAGTCATGTTCATTTAATATACCTCTTATCTTCTAAACTGTTGTATTGGGACTTCAGTATTAGAATCCATAGAACCATCTTTTTAACTTGTAGGTAACCTCCAACCACAAAGAATCATTGCAGTCTTTCTCCAACTCTAGGCCTATGCATAAAATCCTCTTCAAATTCATTCTTATTAATAACGAAGCCTAAGTACCTAAAAGAATGAGTTTTTTAGACTACAATAATGTATTTAGACTACAGTACCATCCTTCCAATCTAAACATGAGTAATTAGTCTCCAAGAATTAGCATTTCAATCCTTACACAACCACCTATGTAAAGATAAATCTATTCGACTTGATCTTTGTGTGATTTTAGAAACCTATTTGACTTGATCTTTGCATGATTCTAGAAATTATCAAGAGTCTCTTTTCAGGAAGAACGTAATACTTAGCTCCATATCAATTGTGACAAACAATGTACACAGTAGAAAGGAAAGGAAAAAGAGAAAAAAAAATTGGAACATCTTTCACAGTAAAGCCAAGAGGAAATCCTCAAGAAGTTGCAGCTGCTAGCTTGCCAACAAAAACAATTAGTTATTCTGAAAACTGGATCAGCCTTCGACCCAAAAAAGGCAAAGGACTGGACCAGGGTTGAACACTGAACAGGCTGTAAATAATAATAAACAAATAAATTAATATACCATAAAAATTAGTAAAAAATAAGCTATTTTTTCAAATTAATTAATATATATATAGAGACAAAGGCTTCAACAGATGGTGAATTGTTTAAATGTTTTGTAGCATTTTAATGTGTGATTAAGATATAATTAAACCGGAGTAAATTGAAATGAAAAAAGAAATTATTTTTCAAGAAACCAATAATTTGAATTTGGACTTAAGTTTTCTTTTACAATTTTTTATTTTCTACAACGCATTTTTTTTAAAAAAGCACATGATTTTTAACATTAATCAAAAGCAATATTTTTCATTTTCCTGCAGCACTTTTACATTTTTAAAAAAATCAGCAATAGAACTTCTAGAATTAAAAAATAAAATACTTTCAAGATGTTACTTTAAATAGCTCCAGTTTCAACCATTAAACAATGATATGTAAAAGAGGGGAGAAGGGGGGTTGAGATTTTGCTGTCCCATCGCCTGGAGTAAAAAGAGCAATGAAGTAGAAATCTATAAAATTGTGGCCCAAGACGTAAGGGAATGTAGCTTGCTGGGCCTTTCATTGTTTCAGGCTGCGCAAGTTAAAATATCTTTTTAAGGTAAACCACCCATGAAAACCAGTACCAGGTCAGCCGGTTCCCGGTTTGATCAGCCAATTGGCCGGTTTTCTTCCAGTTTTTTATTATGTGGGTTTTAAGTAATGACCAGACTGGTTTATTGGCTGGTTCCCATTTTTCCAGTCGAACAAGCCAGTCTGGTCCAGTTTTCAAAACATTAATTATTTCCACAATTTCACGAAGATTTTGATCTATTTGTATTAACATTTGACAATATACAAGATGCATTCCTTAATCATCCTTATTAACACGCCCCAGTTCCAAAAGAATATTAATGCTTGTACTATTCAGCAGCCAAGAAGATGAACTTACAATTACAGATGTTACAATTGCTTTAATTTCTCCCTTGTGTGCCATGGTCAGCTCTGCAAATCTCTGTGCCATGCGTTCCATGTGTCCTAGCCTCCCAGATTCAGCCACAACAGCTGGTACATATAAGATAAGAGAATTAAGTATAAACGAGAAGACCCAGAGAAAAATTAATAGATAACCTAAAATTGTTTGATCAATCAACCAGAGATGCACGGACAACTTCAGTATCAAAAGTATCATAATCATAAAAATACATGTAATCAATACTCGGGACAAATATATGCCACACAGACTTGCACATTTTTTGGCATTTCGAGCAATACAAAACAACAGTTCATATAATATCATCAAGGCCCGCAAGCTTAGCATTATGCAATTAACATTATGACAAACCAGTGCATTGACATCCTATAAAAAGAATGAAGTCTTAAAATTTGCCTATTGTCCAGTGAATTCAAATTAGTGCTTGAGCTTGGCTATTCCACATCGTGATCGTGTGGATATGAATATGATTTTGCAACACAATACATTCAGAAGTAAAGATGCAACTACTTAGCAACCAAGTTTCAGTTACCTAAAGATGTTATCAATCCAAAAATTGTCAGTAAACAAGTACGATTTAACCAACAAATATATCCAATAGCAGTGCAAGCAAGGCTATGCTTATATACTGACATGCTCTTAAAAACTCAATCCATGCTCAAAATCACAAGACCAAATGTATTCCAATATCAATTCACTCTTAATTAAATATACTGATTGGTAAGCAACAATAAAAAGTGTTCTTACCCAAGAAGTTCTTTGTGATATCTGCAAATTTAGCTTGAGCACAAATATCATTTATGGCCTTCACTCTCGTGTCAGCAGTCACTGATAAATCCTTCATGAACTGAGAAAATGTAGGACTTCTCTTTGAAGCGTCAACAAGGGTAAGCAGTTCAGATTCAACCTTGTCCAATACATTGGCTTTAACTGCCGCAATGTACAAAGCAGAAGCATAGTTTCCAGAAACACCAAACATTGTTAAGGGAACCTAAAAAGGGTACAGAGAAATGACATAATATCAAGACATTAATCAAGTGATGTATTAGAAGTCTAGTTCGAATTAATTCAATGTATAAATAAAGCTCGTGCTGACTTTTCTAGGGCTTATCATGTAAATCAAAATAATAGAAAGACTTCACAAACTTATTCTTAAAATCAGAGGCACATGGAGAGAAAACAGAAATTACAACTTGAAGAACTCCTTTCATTAGGCAAGACAAATTTTACTTGTACATTTAGTATGGAATATCTACATTTCAAAAGTTCAGAATAAAATTCATAGTAGTAATTGAAAATCCCAATATATATTGAACTCAACGAGGATAATTACCTTAATTTTTGGCTCTTTTGGAGCAGATGCAGCCGCATAGTTCCTTGAGAACTACAAAAAAAATAATAAAAAAAAAAATCAGTATCTTGTGAATGAATCCGTGCATTTGATTGTGAAAATTAGCCTAACGGTATCATTCAACAAAAGGTTCAGAAAATTAAAAAAATTAAGACGTTTATTTTTTGAAGTAATTTCACCAAACACTGATTCAGAATACCAAAATAGCTATCATGACTAATCAAATGTTGTATATTAATAATTTTTAAAAATATGAACAGTAACATGTATAAAAAATCAAGGCATCGTTAACTACTTAAAAATCAGAATACCTTAATCTCCAATTTCATCGGTTTCCAATGGAGTATTACTGTTAATAGTGTGAGAGCCAAAAATAAATAGATAAAAAAGCTTTCGATTTCCGTGAACGGGGAAATGAACATCAAATAACAGAAAACAGAATTTATCGAGACACCAAACGAAGTGATTTTCCCACATTTTTTAATATAAATCCAACAGATCAAATAAAAACAAGATACTAACAAAGCTAAAACACTGTCGAAAAAAATTCGATTTCAATGAAATTTTCATTCATGGAAAAAGAACACTATTGAACAAATTTCCAAAAAATTATTGTTTTTAATACCTCCTGGTTGGTAAGAGTTGGGGTTAGGACCTTAATAGAAGCGGATCTATGGCCGGCCGTTATAGTATCGGAGGTAAGGACTCGGTGGAGCAGTGGAAGGCCTTGTCTCAAATGCGCTGCCATTGCCATTTCTTGAATGCGAATTTCGAGGCTTGCTCGTACCCTCTATTTCTTCTCAATTTATTCACTGTAACTGCGATGCGAGGCGAAAAGCTTTACCCGTAAAGACTGACTTAATGAAGCGTGGGGCTTGGGTGCTACCTTCATAATATGTGACACGAGTATTTTTTTTTATTTTTTTTAACCAAATTAACAATCTGAATTGTTGCACGTGTGACAAACAAAAGGATTAATCTATATGTACAGATTGTCGATTCACAGAAGGCTTACCGACCCTCACATGAGGTGGGTCCCGATGCAGGACCCACGTGATTAAAAATTGATTCAAAATTTTCCCTCCCTTCCCTATGTGTGTGATCTATGGGGCTTCTGTGAAGCCCCATTCTGTAATGGTAGCAGGGCATCAACCAAAATGGTATAGAGAGGAGCACTCCAAGAATAATGTTATCAAAACATTCGTGTTATAGTACTAGTTTAGGTAATCACACTTGATATATTCAATTAAATAAATCTTGTGATATTGTATTTAAGTGAATATATCGTTTAATACCATGCAGGTGACACATAGACTAGCGCTTCATATTAGTGGTACTGAATATATTACTCACATCTTCAATAGAACATTTAAAAAAAAAAACATTTTTTCCGTAACAATTTTTTGAAGACAAAATGAATGTAAAAAGCAATGTAAAGCAAATGATGTACATTTAGCATTATTGATAATATAATGAGAGAGTGAACATAAATTATAAAAAATTAATTGAATCCTCCACTTTGTTTTTATCTTGTTCTTTACACATTGAAGACAACATGTGATTTAAGTTTGGGGTGACTGTGCTTTAATTGTTATGATTTTGTGTTGACATGTTAGATAGTCTTTAAGGCTTAGGATTGCTTGATATTTAAAATTGTTGTTGATTCATGAGTTATACATGATCAAATATACTATTTGTGCTTTTTTTTTTTTCAAAAAAAACTGCTTGTCCATGTGAGATCCCAAGTTATTTTGAGCACAATAGTCATGATTAATTGTTATCTAGATGTTGGATTGATGGATAGATTTTTGAATTGGTAAGAACTAGGTTGTGAGTTGTGCATAAATTTTTATCAATATTATATTTTCTTCTCTTTCACTTAACCATATTGTGAAATAAGTTTGAGAGTGGTTGAGCCGGTAAAAGATATTATCTAAAAGTATATTGATTCCATGAATGTGAACATATTTGTGTGGAGTGTCTTTTGCTAAGCATAAGTTAGGTAATGATCATATGCTAGGGATCTAAGCTCGTTTATTTTGTCATGCTAAAAAGGGACATTGCACTTGTATATTCTTGTCTCATTCTGTAACATTTTTGACTCGAGTTATTAAGTCCGTAGGGGTATCTTGAAATCTGGTACCCTTTGGTCTAAAAAATCAGGGAGTTATCGACTTAAAGTTCGCTACATGGGTCAAAAAGAAAGTTTAAAGGATTAAGGTCAATCATGAGCTTTTATTGAAAATCTTGATAAAAATTGTGGAATTGTATTTAATATTTGGACTTAAGTAACTAGTGGGTTTGAATTACATAGTATAAGTTTAAATGCCGAAACACTCATCTAGTGGAAAATCGTCACATTGATAGATTTACGACATTGTCGGTTAGACCCAACCAAACTAGAGCGAGAAGAGAAATGAGTGATTTGATAGCGACTTTTAGATTTACACTTGGAAAAAAAAAAGTAAATATATATTGAAGGAGTGTGAATCTCACAAGTGGGAAAGGAAACATTTTACCACAAAGGGTAGGGTTAGAGCCAATTCGAAATTTTTCCATCCGACAACTTTTTCCTAATTTAGATGATGATTAAAAGTGACTATGCACACACACACATTGATCGAACATTGGATAATCCTAACTTGTTTTAGTAGCATTATTTGGTGCATATTTGTGAATCGATTACAAAATTTTACACACATTGATATTTTTAACAAACTATCTAATGTGTTGATTATTATCACATGTGTTTGATTATATTGTAGATAATCTTGCTCTGTACAAGCAAGAACTTAAGTTCAGGGGTATTTGATAAGTGTGTTTTTGCATACTTATTTAGTACCTAAATAAGCTTAAATATTTATTGAATAACCGAATTTCTATTCACAATTATGTAATTATTACTTTTGTATGTAAAAATCACATAAGAAAATAGAACAACATAAAAAAGATGAGAAAATGACCAAAATCATGCAAAATTGTAAATTTGGGGACCAAAATGCACAAATGTAGAAAGTTAAAAGACCTTGAATGCAGTTTTTGGAGGGCATGATTGAAATGAAAGTCGAAATTGAGGACCATATTGTACAAGATCAATGTTGAGAGGTCTGGTGTGCAATTATATGGGGGACTAAGTTGGACAAAAGAAAGGAATAAAGCCCAGTCACTCGCAGGCTTAGATGGCGCGCACGAGAGGCTTAAAAACTAATCCTAGAGCAAAGCGCAACGCCCACGCACTGCTTTTCGTGGGGTCGTTTTTGCTGTTTTTTGCCAAAATTTGGGGACTTTGCTGCAAATTTCTCTAAGTTTTAAAACCTTAAAAAAGGGCAACATATGGATATTCTTCTTCCATTCTTCTTCTTCCCTTTTTCCTTTTCATTTTATTTTATTTTCCTTTCTTTTCCCTTTCTCTTTCTTTTAATTTTAGTTGTAATTTTTGGGAGAAGAAAATCAAGAGTACAAGGAGAATACATTTGGAGAAATAGTTGGGGGAAATCAAGATCAAGCCATCAAGAATCTAAATCCAAATCCAAATCCATTTTATCTTCTCTCTTGTATTTTCTTCATTATTATATTTATTTGCATTGCTTGATGAAAATTGATTAGATCTTTTTCCATCAATCCATTGCGATCCTCATGTTCTTGAAGAAATACTATAAAGTCATCTGAAATTTCATTTCTCCTTTCTCTAGTGGATCTCTTCAATGTCATTTTTTCTTGAGGTTGTTGAGTTTGTTCTTCTAAAATAATTTTTTGATTGTTTATATGGGATTTCGGAATATTATCTTGATCTGAAATTGCTTCATGAACAAGATCTTGAGCAAGAATTTGTTCTTGATTCTGATCATTGTCAATTACAATAGAAGTGATATTTATATATTTCTCCTCAAAGACAAAATCACTAACATTTTCTCTCACTACAAACTCCACATCCTCAAAGAATCAGGGATTTTCCATTTCGAAAATTGATTTGGTAGTGGGAAAATAAAATTTGTAACCCCTTGACCTCTCAGAAAATTCAATAAAATATCAACTGACAATTCTAGAATCCATTTTTTTTCGATGGCCTATAAGGCATTGCCTCAGCTGGAGGACAACTCCAAATGTGTAAGTTATTCAAACTAGGCTTATTGTCTATCCAAAGTTTCTAAGGGGTTTTGACAGTTGCTTTACTTGGAATTCTATTGAGAAAATAAGTTGCAATTTTTAATGCTTCTTCCCAAAGAGATTCTAACGAGGTGGAATGACTAATCATACTTCTTATCATGTCCTTGAGTGTTCTGTTTCATCTTTCAGCAACACCATTCATGCTAGGAGAACCGGCATGGTGTACTGTGGGACGATTCTACATTACTCTAGGAATTTAGCAAAAGGCCTGAACGTCATTCTCCCGATTCGTCATATATCCCATATTATTTACCACCACAGTTAGATCTAACGTATATTCTTTTGTTGAGTTGATTTTCAATTACAGCCTTATAAGCCTTGAACATGTCCGTGATTGGAAATTTTCATAAATGAGATACAGGTAGCCATAACGAGAAAAATCGTCTATGAACATAATAAATGACTTTTGACCATTCCATGAAACCAAAGAGAATGGCCTACAAATATCTATATGAATTAGTTCTAATACATTCGAAATCCTATTAGCATCTAATCTATTTATGTTTGTTTATTTCCCCTCAATACAATTACTCAAACACTCAAGTCTAAAAAAATCAAAGAAATCAAGAATTCCTTCTGATAAAAGCTTTTCGATTATCTTTCAAGAAATCTAACATAAATGCTTGTGTCATAATGAAGTGGAATTCTTATTGGTTAATTTGCATTTAATACCACGTGAATCCACGTGTAAGATTTCATTATAAGAGGTAATCGAATTAAGCAAGTATAGATTATCATATCCAGATAAAGAACCGGTACCCAAAAGGTTTTCATCAAGAGAAATACTAAATTTATTATTTCCAAATGAACAAAAATAACCGAATTTGTCCAAAATAAAAATAGAATCCAAATTTCATCTAAAAGACAGTACCACAAAGTATCTTTCAAATCTAAATAAAAACTAATCTTTAATAAGAATCTAAAAGTCCCTACGGCCTCTACTTCAACTGATTTGTCATCGCTCACGTAGAAGAATCTTTCAGCATCATTTGGCTTTCAGCTGTTCAAACTAAGGTTGGACAAAACTCTCGAATCGAACCGAATCGAGCGATTCTTTTTAAATTAAATACCTGAACGGGTATCCAAATTGAGAACCGACGGGTTCTAGACCTAGAACCGAATAAGAACCGAATCTCCCTATTTTTTTAAAAAAAATTTATCTTAAATAAGTCAAATTATTTTATTTTTTTAAAATGAATTTGCTAACTAATTAATTTAGCTTAAATCTAAAATATGATTTTACTATTTTCAGTTTTCAGTCAAGCCCAATTTAATCAAATTGATCTAAATTTTACCCAAATATCTTATTCTACAGTGTCGTTTCTACTGTTCTATAATTGTAAACTCGCTATCTTCCTCTTCTTGTGATTTTAACAGACAAATTTATGAAAAACTCAATAAAGAAATGTGCAAAAGATATCATTAGATTGGACTACGTTATCTTGTAAGAGTTAAGATTGAACATGTCATAGTCGAATTAATGTAGCATTGTTGTAAATATAAAAAAATTAATTATTGTACGAAACTCGAGAATCGAACCGAACCGAACCCGAACGGTTCCATAATTAAACTTGGACCCGACGGTTCCACTTACTAAATACCCGAAAATTTCGGTTCGGTTCGGTTCTCTTCAGAACCGAACCGAACCGAATCAGACCATGTTCAGCCCTAGTTCAAACAGCCCTGCATAGTCATACTTATATGAGTAGTGACACCGGAATCAATCCACCAAATATGTCTAGGTATTGAAACTAAATTAATTTCAGAACAAACCAAAGTGAGAAACGTACCTTTCTTTAAATGCCAATCGTGATATTTGGTACAATCCCTTTTCAAGTGTCCCGAGATTCCAAAAAAGTAATAGCCAGATGATTAATCATTTTCAGGCTTTTGCTGTTTCTTTTGATCTAGACCGGGTGTAGCTTCCTTATTCTTTATTTTCTTGAACTTGTCATTAGAAGTACTAGCCAAGTGAGCACTTTCAGTTATGTCTTGCTTAAGCCTTTCTTCTTCTTGTACATAGTATGAAATGAGTTCATTAGGGGTCCACTTCTCCTTTTGATAGTTATAACGACCATGAATTGATTGTATTCTGCAGGAAGAGAAATCAAAATCAAATACACGAGTAAATCATCAGATAGCTCAAGTTTCAGTGCCTTTAGTTTTGAAGCGATGTGAGACATCTCCATATATACTCCCGAATATGTCATTTACCTTTATACTTTAGTGAAACTAATTTCGTCAAAAGTGTATTAGTTTCGGCCTATCATTTTTTGCAAAGCGTTTTTCAAGTTCATCTAGAAAATTTTTGGCAGTCGTTACCTTATAGAACACAGTGCCTTGAATGATTCTGGAATACCACGCTTCATGATCATAAGACTCATGCAGTTTGAACGATCTCACTTATCAAAGTCCATTTTTCATCAGCGAAACTTTTATCCGTAAGTGTAGCGTGTTGTTCAGTTCTTAGCGCAAAGTCTAAGTCCATGCAGGCAAGAGCGATCTGAACGTTCTCTTTCCAGTTCTTAAAGTTGGTTCCATTTAAAATATCTCCAAGAGACTATAAATATGAGATGCTCTCTATTTTA
>CAIGRT010098110.1:0-10834 GCA_903798405.1 Fraxinus platypoda | reverse complement strand
GTCATGATTCTTGTGAAGATAGCATCTGAAACAGCTGACTGAATGCAAGAGAGAGCTTTGAACTTCTGGCCACATCTTCACCATGCTGCTTAATTTGAGCTACGGTTGGCTTAGCTCTCAAAGGAGGAGTCTCTACTCCAGTATCAGTTATCTCCCACAAATCATAGGCTTTGAGATAAGCCTTCATTTTTGCAGCCCAGAAGTTGTAATTTTCTCCAGTGAAGGTAGAGGGTAATGGTGCTGAAAAACCAGTTGAAGCCATATTCTTCATGTCGTTTGAATGTAACTTTGCTGATGGTTTCTTTTGTCTGCTACTCTTGTTCTTCTTCTTTCCCTTCTTACGGTCCCCTTTCTAAGATCAATAAAGCTCTGATACCATGAAAGATTATTGATTCAAAGAGTTGAACTTACCGGATTCACACTATGCTTACCGGTTTCTTCACTCCTTAGTGGATTCACACGAAGCTTACCGGTTTTAACACTGCTTACCTATTTATACAAGCTTATCGTATTTGCATAACACTTACTGTATTTACTTAAAGCAAGCTCACCGGATCGTATATATCCTTATCGGCTTCTACAGAGAAAGACTCTATTTTTTAAAGAAGAAGAATGGAGAAAGAAGCACACGATTGAATTGTTTCTTGCTGAATATATATATCGTAACTATACTAAAAGAGCCACTTTCCCTAACACTGTGCATTGGACAGTTGTCACCAACTTGCATCGTCAACCAACACGATGTCGTTTGGGTGATTTTTCCTTTCATTTCTCCAATTCTTTTCTGCTCCGTCTCCATGGCAGCACTAAGAAGAGCAAGAAGAAAATTATGTTTTCTATCCCGATTCATTTCGGCCATCTGCCTCCTCATAGGTGTCGCCGGAGTTATATTCTTTTTCCTCACGGTCCTCCGCCCCAGACCCACCCTCGTCTTCCGCTGAGGGCGCATCGAGGACACCTTTCGCGCATTCTACTCAGGCCAACTTGGTGGCGCAACCGCTGGAGACTCCGGCGTCCCTGACCGGCCAAAAGTTAATGGATTTGTCGGAATCCAAACCGGGTTCTTCTCCGACGATCGCCGCAAGGCTTTGAGGAGTACTTGGTTCCCTTCTGATCCTGAGAATCTTCTCAGGTAACAATAACATTCATTAATTAAATGTCTGAAAAAGTTTTTTTTTTCTTCTGGGATTGTTGTTTTGTGTTGTAAGACTTGAATTCATAGCTCAAGATAGTATCAATTAGTAGCAACAATGTAAATACTCAATGAAAATGATGCGTGACCATGAATGTGAAATTCACAATTAAACTCTTGGACGAGCATGTTTGGCTATGCTTTAGAGTAGAAAAAATGGCTTGTTAGTAAAAAATAACTTTGTAAATTACATTTGACGAAATAATTAACTTGAAAATAAGTTTGCCTCAGTTTTAGGCAAAGCCAGACGTGATGAAAAATCTTGTTTTCGTGGATGAAGTTTAATGAGAAACTTGAGAAGCTTGATAGTGTTTATTTATAGGAAAATTCACCTTATGCAGAATAAGAAATGGATTTGGGATATAGTGACTTGGGGAGATCTGATCAGTCTTTCTTGAGAAATGAAGAATGTTTTTTGTTCTTCCTTGTTCCTGAAAAGGAAAAAAAAACTATTCTTCTTGTTAAATTTTGATGAAACTATTTGGCTAAAATGGGGGATAAAAACTGTCACCCAATTTGTGTTATGGACTTATGGTGAATCTGATCTTCTGTTGGTCTTGAAGGAAGTTCCTTGTCCCGAAAATAATTTGTGATAATAGAGAATTGAGCACAAATTTCATGAGTTATACCCAGAAATTTCTAAATTTTCATTGCCAATAGTAAAATCATGGTATCTCCTTCTTTCTATTTCACATGAAAACACGAATGAGTTTAATTTTTTTAACCAATCACGTTGGCTATATTTTTACAGTTAGAATGTTATTGTACTTTTACTAGATTATTCTGTTTATCCTGACTTGGTTTAGCAGTAGCAAGTCCATAAATGAGTTCTTTCACCGTTTGCTTAGAAATACATAATTTCCCTTGGCACTTGCTCTAGATATTATTAGTGTTGCTCAGTACATCTTCCTTGTGGAGAAAGAATCAGGTATGATATTTTCAGTTAATAGGTTATTGTGGGCTTTAGTCATTTTGAATAAATTCACATTGACTGAAGATTCTATTGGTTATGCTTTATGTTGTGCAATTTTTCAGAGACTGACAATTGAGCTTTTTGTGCGTGTTGTTAGGGAGGATTTAATAAATCCTGATCAAGTGAGCTTCTCAAGTGTTTTGAGTGCTTGTGCTAATGTGTGACGGGTGGATATGGAGAGACAAGTTCATGGAATTGTTATTAAGAGTGAGTTGGAATATTTTCCCTATATGAAGAATTCTTTGATGGACATGTATAGTAAATGTGGTGTCTTTCATGATGCTGAAAACTTGTGTCTCAAGCTCACTTATTACAATGTATGCAAAATCTGGGAGCTTGATTGATGGAAGAAGGGTTTTTACTGAAAGTGAGGGTCGTAATGTGGTATTAAGGACAGCTACAATATCTGCCTGTCAACAACATGGCTGTGCAGATCAAGTTATAGAATTATTCAAGGATATGCTGCAAGAGGGTATTATGCCTGATTATATAACTTTTGTTTCTATTTTATCGGCTTGTGGTCATACAGGACGAGTTGACAAAGGATTTTCTTACTTCAATTCTTTGAAGCTGACGCACAATATTACCCCAGGACCTGAACACTACACTTGCATGGTTCACTTGCCTGGTCGTGCTGGTAAGTTACTTAAAGCTAAGAAATTCATTGAAACGTTGCCAATTGAACCTGATATATCTATTTGGGGAGCATTGCTTGGAGCTTGCCGCAAATATGGGGATCTTGAACTAAGTGGAGAAGTTGCTAAAAGGCTTTCCAAATACAGCTTAGCATTTATTATTTTTTGTGCAAGATTGTTTACTTATTTAAAACTCTTTGGAAATTTTCAAGCTTATTTAACATGGTTCAATTCTATTCCAACTGAAAAATTTCCCTTGCATCTGTTTGTGTACAATTAGATAGTTAATTACCTTTTATTTTTTTGCTCTTTTGTCTTATTGAATTCATACAATTGGGAGTATTAATACAAATAATTCGTTTTGTTGCCTATATTACCACTTCACTGGCATGTAATTTCTGCTTTGTTGCTCCCGTGTTAGTTTAACATTAGCGAAAAACCTTCATTGACAAAAAACAAAGGGAAATTTGTTATATTACCAAAGTAATAGTAAATTTGTGGTCACTTTTAGCTTGAAGTCATTATGACATGAATTAGATTATACCGAGTATGCTAAAATGTTACTTTTCTTGAAAGTAATTCAAGACTTGTTAGATTTTTTATACAATAGAGAGAAATAATAGAAAAGTGAAATAGAGAATTTAACGTCGTTTGAAAATTTGTCTACATCCACAAGGAGTAAAGCAAGACTCAAGTTCTAATGGTAAAATAAGTAACTTACTTTCTAAAAGAGCAAGTCAAATAGTAAAAGAAGTAATTACATGTTTGGAACTCGAAGTCGTTAAGACATAATATATACTTAACTATATGTTCAATGTCAAGGGTGTCTACTGGTTCGTCAATCTTTCTTTGACAATAATCCGAGGAACTTTACTGACATTGGAGGAGGAGTTCTTGGATGTCGAGAATTCCTCTCGAGTTTCCGAACCTCTCAGGGAGGCTTGTCTTTGAACATAGGTAAATCTTTGCTTGCATATTTTTTTTCTTCATTTGCTAATTCTAATTAAATCACCTTCCTGATCAATAATTTCGTTGTGCTTGTTAATTATGATGTTATCCTTTTTCTTTTGATTGCAGGCGTATCTATAACCATGATAATTCGGCCTGGTCTTGTGGTAGACTTTCTTATTGCAAACCGAAATGTGAAGGACCCCTTTTCTATTGACTAGGAAAAAGTAATGAACAATATCATTTAGGTAGTTGCATGTGTTTAATTGGTACACCAGCTACTTGAAGCTTCATATTCCAACTATTGCACGAATTAATCATTTCAACATCGTTGCAAGCTTTTGCATATTCTGACATGTTAAGTTACTGCTATCTGTGCAGGAAAGCTCATCAGCAAGTGTTTCCGATTCCAAGTTGGTCAACCATTTCATTGGGATGGGGTTTCCAGAAAAATTGGTTTTGAAGGCAATAGAAGAAAATGGTATGTACATTTTCACTCTATTCATGTCCCTGCTTGCCCCATTTTTTAAAATTCATTTTCNTAAGACTATGGAATATTGTGAGTGTCTGATTTTTCTGATTGCCATGCAGGAGCAGGAGATACGGACTTAATACTAAACACCTTACTGACATATTCTGTGAGTATAGACTACTAAAAGTGCATAATCAATGGTCCAATGTCACGAGTCTTGTAAACTCGCTCAATTTCTCTCATGAGTAGTCTATGTAGGTTTATAATCCATTTTGTATTGCAGACTCTTGAAGAATCTCCTCCCCAACAGTTATGTGTCAATTTTGATCAGATCTCTTCAGACTATGATGAGAACCTTCTGGATGATCTCTCTGATGTGGATGGTTGGTCTGAGAATGAAATTGAAGTATGTGATGCTTAACTAAAACTCTCATTTATCATTTTCTTGACATTTTCAGCTGCAAAAGTATAATATACAGTTTCTAACATTTTTTATCAGTGTCAAGCTCAGTGCATTCATTATTGCTTAACATTTTGTAGTAATTGGTTGCAAAAAGTTAAAACTTTCTATCAACAAAATGCTTTCACCATTTGTTTCTTGTTTTTAAATATGCACATTATCTGTTGTTTATATTATTAAGGACCATAGAATGCCACAAATAGAGGTATTGTTGATAGAATTGAATAGGATATTGTACTCTGATTTATCACTCTTACTGCATACTTTTTTCTTTTTTGACACAACAATTTTAGCATACAATTAAAACTTGTTTTAAGCTTTGTCAGAGTGTTACATACTCATAGAGGTTGGATTTTAAAATTTTCTTTTAGGTGGAAACATCTTTAGTGGGTATCTAAAGGTTTCCGAGTCATTAATAAAGCACAAACATTATTCACAACCACTAATTTTCTACAACCTTGTCAAAACTAAAGTAACAAACCAAAGGACCTCGCAAGTAATTCTCTTTTATAGATGCTTTAGATCTTCTTGAATCAATTAAATGGAGTGGTAAGAAAGGATTCACATAGGCTAACAGAGAGAAAAATGCTTAGTTTTCTGTTGATATTTAGGCTACACCATCTCCTAACATAGATGGGCAATGTTTAAAATGCTCTACCTGAAGACTTTGACTGAACAGAGCAAATTCTTCATTTTAATGCTAGACATTGCACTCATAACAGATAATATGAGGGTTTAGTTATTAAATAGTATGCAATTCTCTTTAAGTTTAACCATCCTGCTAATTATTGTTGATTGTTTTAGTAATTATTTTGCCTGTTCAATTTTTAAAATGAAGGTTGAGTATTGTTTTGTTATCAAACTTACTAAGGTGGTTCTTTTTTTCCCCTTCTCGTAAAACTTAGTGGCTTCTGCCTTGTCTCACACATTTCTAATCTGAAATCATTTGATTTAAGTCTTCAGCTACTTATGGCAAACTCTTCATCATACGCTTTCTCCACAAGTCTTTTGTGATCATCTTCAAACAAAATTAAATAGACGTAGGCAGCTACATGAATGTTTACCCTTTGTGACACTACTATACATGCTTGCTAGGGTGATTCGACAACAACAATCCAACACTTGCAACTCATTCTACATATGCTCAATTAAAATTTTGTATGCTATATGTAACTCTTTTATTTGAATGCTAAATTTGTCCTTGAAATTTCTTTCATCCATGTCCTAGGGGGTATAAAATAATTTGAAGTTAAATGACCAATTATAACATTATTTGGAAAATGAAGGACTCCTTCGCAATTTTGAGTTACTACTCCACTCTCTTGGCAGTTGAACCCATTTCTCATCATTTTCAAACACACACACACGATAGAAAAAAAGAGGAAAATGTAAAATAAATTTCTAGGGTTTTCACATGGTTCTCACACTCTCGCGCATTCGTCTCTACAGTTCTTCAAAAACGTTATCAAAAAATTCTACAGATTTCAAAATTTCAGCAGTTGCAACGGAATCTCTATAAATCTCGATCTAAGGTAACTACCAAACTTCGATTAAGGTTTTATTCAAATTTAGACAATTGACACTTTGATTAATTTTTGAGGTTTTATTTACAAATCGAGGCTGCAATCTTCATTTGGATCTCCAAACTCAATCTTCTTCATCCTTTTTCCTGCTGCTGCTTGTTGTACACTATCTCTTCACTCAAATTTTTTTTTTATATTACCGACAAAATCTTCGTCAATGGCGATCTTTCTAAAATTTTCAAAATGCACAAAACAAATTCGTTTTCCAACGTACCATAATCCATCTATTGAAATTCCCTTTGGCCCATAATTAGAAGTAATGAAATTGTGGTTTTTTTTGTGTAGCTTAGTTTCAGTTTTGACAGAAGTTGAAAGAACTAAAAAATGTCAACTTTTACGAACGAAGATGAAGAACAGAGGTAAAGATTCTTTTTGTTGTTACAAAATTATAAGAAACAACACGTTATAAGGTTAGTGTAAATTATAATATGAAGTTTAGTGTTGGTTGATTTTAATAATTATATACTTTAAATCTTGGGAATTTAATTATACTGCAATTGCTGAACATACAGATAACAGATTTTTATAGGTTCTTCATCAATGATAACATAATGTGATAATAATAGAGTATGGCCTCATATTGTATCTAAACGTATTTCATATAGAAGTAAATCCAGTTGGGTACTAAAAAAAAATTAATATGATGTATCTCGAATATAATGAAAATGATGATAGCACTTCACTAGCAAGAAGTGCTTGAATGAAAAGATAGAACCCCTCGATTCACCTTAAATGTACAAGGACTTCAGATTTTAGATGTATTCACTAAATCCCATACTCATGCTCAACAGACAAACTCTTGCTTCTTGACCTCTCATTTGAGGAGGTTCGTATATGTACTATTATAAAGTTGTCTGCTTATTAATTTTTATATTAATAACACTTATTCTTGTCGCTAAAATGTTTTCCAAATATTATGTCAAATAGAAATGATGTACCACACCGTTTCATTCAATTGATAACACCTTCATTGGGCCATAGTATTCGTTTGGTACGTCTTAAAATGATCTCTTCATTAACATTTAATCACTATTAATACATTTGTATATAAAATAAATAACATTTTTACGAAAAAAACGTTTTCCTCTTACAGTCACTCCCTAGATCTTTTGTCTATCGCTCAGGACATAACCTTAGTGATACAATACGTTTGATCGCTTATGATGGAATTATTTGCAACATACAATTGGAAATGATTAATGATAACGTATATCTTGCTGATGGATGATCACAATTCTTTGACCACCATAATTTACAAGATGGCTATGTTATCATCTTTGAATACAACGGGAATTCTACTTTCGATATTTCAATATTTGAGAATTTAGGCGTAGAAGTAACCTATGAATATGAAACATTTGAGGATGAGATTTCACCTAATGGCAATTCTATTTTCCGAGTAACATTACAAGTTGATCGAGATGGTCATCGAAAAATTGTAAGCTCCTGTTTAAATTAAATCTTTTCTAAAATGTATGGTTCTTGCCTTCTTGCCTTGTATGTATGAAACTATTTTTCATACTCATTTTCTCACCTAATTCTAATTTTTTCTATTTATAAATTTGTCAAATTTATTTTGTAGGATGTACCCGGAGCTTTCGCTCGATTACATCTACAAAAACTTGTCCACAATATCCAAATCCATGATCGTTCACATCGCAATTGGCCAGTACGAACAAATCTAAGAACAAATAGTGACGTACGACGTTTCACAGTAGGGTGGTCACCCTACGTTACAGATAAACAACTTCAAATAGGAGACACGTGTGTATTCGAACTTGTGAACGATGAAATCCCAATATTCATGGTGTACAAAGTCTGTCCCACGGATAGAAGTTGGACACTTACATGAATTGTATATTTTCCCTCTTTAAGTTTCATCTTTAATTATTATCAAGCATTAAATTTGTCTTCATTTTCTCTTATTTTGTATGAATACTATATAACTAAATCTGTTACAATTTGGATTTCTAACAATCATTCCATGCTATTAGATAGTCAACTAAATTAAAACACGTGCATTGCACGTGCGCCGACTAGTACTTACAAAAACATTTGATTGTCAACAACTTCTACCTACTCCAATCTATCAAGTTGACAACTATTAAAGACCATACTTGGATAACTTACAAAAGTAAAAACTACCAACTATAGTACTTAATTCAAGGCATGCAATTCTCTTCGGGTGTTGAAATATGCATCATCAGACTAGTAAATGACAGTCAGTGATCAAAGGGAGTATGTGTATTGACATCACAAATAACACTTGATGTACGTTGTTATCCTCCAATTTTTGAAGGTTTGTCTCGCATTACATTCTTGAATTCAATCACGGCAAATGCCTGAGCAACCACTCTTACAGGTGATCTTTCGGTTGCTGGTGTATCTATATAGCAAGAATTCCAATATTTAAGACTCAATGGGTGCGTGTAGTGTGAATTGTTGGAGGCCAATGCTCTGCCGGTTGGGAATCATAGTAACTAAAAGGAGAGGCCTTGAGCCTTTTGGAAAAAGTCTTTATAATCCGACGTCAAAGCTGTTTACGCTTCTTAAATAAATCTCTTATTAGACAACAAAACTATAACAATGAAGTGATTAGCTCTTATTTTTTAAAATTGAATACGTATTTTTTTACACTTCTTAAATATATCTCTTATTAGACAGCAAACTATAACAATTAGCTTTTATTTTTTTAAATTGAATAAGTTGATCATTTATGAACTGCGGATGAATACGTTTCTGTCGCGCTAATTGAAATGCGAGTTCCCAGCAAATAACAATTATAGATTGCAAGTTCAAAAAAATAAAAAAAATAAGACTATCTCTTGTTTCATTTACGAAGACGAAAACAATGACAGTGGTAATGGAAAATAGGATTTAATTAATGTGTATTGACGAAAGTATAATAATTTTGTTTGAATAAAAACACAAAGTTGTTTTAAGAATTAGTCTTGTAGCGTGGTTTAAAAAATTTCTTTTGAGTGGTTGTTCTTGATTGTCGCTAAAACACTTGGAGCGTTAAATTCCGTATTTTTGCTCACTTGGTTTTGGCATTTTCCAATAACCAATAAAGGTGGTCACTAAATATTAGACCCCTCCAACTATCACCAGATTGTCGCTGTTATTAGTTTTCTACAACCAACAATCGGTTGCCTAAACACTTGTTGCGATAAATCCCTTTTTTCCCTTGGTTTTGGCATTTTTCCGTGATCAAAAAATGTAGTCGATGAATAGCATATGCCTCCAGTGACCACTATATGGTTGTCGTTATTGGTTTTCAACAACCAATGTCAGTTGGTTGCTGAAACAATTGGTGCGATGAATCCCACATTTTTCTTTACCTGGTTTTGGCGTTTCCCAGTGACCACTATATTGTTGCTGTTATTAGTTTCCAGCAACCATCTGCGTTTTTCTTCACTTGGATTTGGCATTTTCCAGTGGCCAACAAAGATGGTCGCTGAGTGTTATACCATTCTAGCGACCAGCATGTGGTGGTGGTTAATGGTTTGAAGCAACCAACGATAACTTAGTCACTGAAACTCTTGACGCTATAAATCTCGTATTTTTCTTCACTTGGTTTCGGTATTTTCAAGTGATCAACACTGGCGGACCCAGGGGGTCCTGGAGGGTCACGTGACCCCCCCAACTTTTGAATTTTTTTTTTATAAAGTCATGTTTGGTATCGATTGAAATCTAAATTTTAATCTAAATCAAAGTTAACAATTAATTTTAATAACATATTTCATGGAATCCATAACTTTTATCAAAAGTTACTAAAAATATGATTTTAATCTCCACCATACAAGGGCAAAATCACAATAAATTGGAATTTTCTCTTGCTCTCTCTTACTCTTTTCCTCATGCCTTTTAACAAAACTTTAACCATTCTAATTTTTTAAAATTTGTATATAATTTCTCTACAAATTATCACATTTACTACAAACATTCACTTTCCAATCAAATTTTCAAGTAATTAGAACCTAAATTTACATTTTCTCCTATCAAACTGTGTATATAGAATGTGTCTGAACTCATTATATCCAATTTGACTTATATATAACGAATTGTGTTTATTTGATTGATTATTAGTATTGAATATTGGTTATACGTTTTTCCTTTCGATTACTTGAATTTTTAAACGTAAATATGTATTTTCTAGTGATGAACAAAACAATAATAAAATGACTCTTCGAAACCAAATGGATGAAAATTGTTGATGTCGAAAATTTTAAGAACTAAATTCAAGCCAACTTATGATGTAAAATAATGATTTTTATTGATAATTGCTTGTGAACTACAAGTTTTTTTTGAAAGGAGATTCTCCCTTTTTATGAAGTCCTTGGGCCTTTTTCTATAGGAAAAAATGGGCATGTATCTTTCTCATTCATGTCTTGTCAACAACGGTGCCGAGCTGGGAATCTGTCCCAATGGCTTAAGCCCTGATTGGTTGTTGTCAAGTTAACATACAGTATCGAACTGAGAAAGTACCCCAATGGCATATTCCTATTGGTTACTAAGGTCGAATCCATCAGACAATTATGAAGTCAACCTTAAATGGGGTCCCCAGTAAT
>CAIGRT010098105.1:0-11236 GCA_903798405.1 Fraxinus platypoda | reverse complement strand
AAAATTTGGTTCTTATTCGATTCTTCGGTTCTTGGTCTAGAACCGAACCAAACCATTCGGTTCTCGATTCGAATACCCGTTCGGGTATTTCATTTTAAAAAAATAGCTCGGTTCGGTTCGGACATTTTGCCCAGCCCTAATTCCATCTACAAGTTTACCCATTTTGGTGGTGAAATGTGCCAATTGGTGATGTTTGTGTTGTTTTTGGTTAGGATATGTTTTGAGTTATGGAATCGTGTGCTACTAACCAATTTTTTTTAATTCAAATGAAATTGAGTAGGTTATGGTAACGACGATAGTGAACTTTTTTGATAAAAATTAATAATTGATAACACAATATGTTACTCTTGAGAAACATTGATTTTTTAATTTAAAAAAAAAAAAAGTAACCTACAATAACATATATGTTACTCTAACCTATCATTTGTAAAAAATGTTGATTTTTAATGAAAAATTAAAATATTGAATAAATGATAAGGATGTGTCTTTAAAAAATTATAAAATGAGGTTAATGTAAAAATATTTATTTTTATTGAAAATAGATATTTTTGAAAAATTTGTAGAATATTAGGATATGTTCTCTTTACCGTTTTCAAGTCGTTTTCTATTTTCGATTTTTCAAAACAGTGAAAACTCGTTCTATTTTCTATTTTCGAAAATGTATTTTTGAAGATAAGTTAAAAATTTACGAAGAAAATCCAAAACGGCAAATTTATCGTTTCGTGTGTTTTCAGTTAGAGTTGATATTATCCATCTCAAAACCAGTGGGGCGCTATGTTATCTGTGGGCTCTCTTTTTCAGCCCAAACACTCCTATTTCGGTGTTTTCAGGCTCTCTACTGTCTTATTGGGCCGAACGAGTGAGCTGTCTACTCAGATTCATGGTCCTGTTTTTCTATCTCCTCTCTATCCTATCTCGCTCAGTGAACGAGTGAAAATGGCTGCTAATTCTTTAGCGAGGAGTCTCGTATTCTGCTGCAATCAAAGATCATACCTTTACCACTTCCCCATTCTTCTTCGTTCCCGCTCCACCCAGCGCCGCCACCCTTCTCTATGGCGGTTTTCATTACGCTACTCTTCGACTCAATTTGTCCAAGAATCGACTGAAGGGGACGCCTCAGATGTGAGGAGTAGGCTCAACGTGGTGAACATTCTCGAAGAGAGAGGCCTCCTGGAGTCCCTCACCAGCGATTCTCTCAGGACCGCCTGTTCTGATCCCAGCCTCCCTCCCCTTAGGGTGTACTGTGGGTTCGACCCTACTGCTGAGAGTCTCCATTTGGGTAACCTCCTTGGTATAATAGTCCTTTCTTGGTTCCTCCGATGTGGGCATAAGGTTGTTGCTCTTGTAGGTGGTGCCACAGGTCGCGTAGGAGATCCCTCCGGCAAGAGCCTTGAGCGGCCCGAGCTTGACCTTCTCGCCTTGGACAGGAATGTTTCTGGGATTTCGACTACTATTAGCCGGATTCTGGGTCGGAATNTTCTGGGTCGGAATCACGGAGCTAAGTGTTTTGCTATTTTGAATAATTACGACTGGTGGAAGGATGTTAAGCTGTTGGATTTTCTCAAGGATGTAGGGAGATTTGCGAGGATGGGGGTAATGATGTCGAAAGAGAGCGTGCGGAAGAGGCTCGAATCGGAGCAGGGAATGAGTTACACTGAGTTCACATACCAGTTACTGCAGGGCTACGATTTCCTTCGACTTTTTCGAGATGAGGATGTTAGTGTTCAGATTGGAGGGAGTGATCAGTGGGGTAATATCACTGCAGGAACAGACCTTATTCGTCGAATTCTTCAGGCAGAAGGATCCTATGGACTCACATTCCCTCTTCTCCTCAAGAGTGATGGCACCAAATTTGGCAAATCAGAGGATGGTGCCATTTGGCTCTCCTCTTCTCTCTTGTCCCCTTACCAGTTCTATCAGTATTTGTTCTCCGTCCCTGATTCGGACGTTGTGAGGTTTCTAAAGATTCTTACTTTTTTGAGCATGGAGGAGATTGCGCAGATTGAAAGGGAAATGCAGGAGCCGGGCTATGTCCCCAACACTGCTCAGCGCAGGCTCGCGGAGGAGGTCACTCTTTTTGTCCATGGTGAAGAAGGTCTTGACGAGGCGCGCAAGGCTACTGAAGCCTTAAGACCGGGGGCAGAAACCAAATTGGATTGGAAAATCATCGAGGCCATTGCTGAGGATGTTCCGTCCTGCTCCTTGCCTTATGATAAAGTCTTGAATGTTTCTCTCTTGGACCTCACTATCTCTATCGGTTTTCTTGAGAGTAAGTCGGCTGCACGTCGTTTGCTCAAGCAAGGGGGACTTTACTTGAATAATAGTAGAGTTGATAGAGAAGCAAAGAAGATTGAGGCTGATGACATTGTTGATGGCAAAGTAATCCTTTTATCGGCTGGGAAGAAGAACAAAATGATAGTGAGAATATCTTAATTGGTGTATTGTTGAATTTCTTGCAGTAGTAAGTCCATGAAAACATTTATAGTTTTTTCTTTTAAACCACAAAGTCAGTCTTCATATACCATAAATATCCGTCTGGCTACGGTACCATTTCTTATATGTTAATCATCAATTATCAGCCATATAATTCTTATATGCCTTTTTTTTTTCCCCTATATTGCTTGCTCTGCCAAACATATTGAAGTGATAATGTGCGGATTGATATTTTGATAAGGAGATGTAGATAAAGGAGTGATATGTATGCCATTTTGCTGACATTCTCCCCAAGGGACTTCCGAGACAATCTATGGTGAACTTTAAGAGCAATCTGAGAATGAGGAATAGCTTGCTGCGGATTGTGGAAATATCTAGGAGATTTGAATTTGACATCGTAGATAGAGACTATAGTGAGTGGATTTATTTTAGGTAGTGTCCTGTGGACGTTTGTTCCTTGATTGCTCTTAAAATGTTTTCCTGTTTTTTTCTCAATATTTTTCTTGATTTCTACTTTTTATGTATATAATCACAATGTACTCTATTTTATTGATAATGAAAATACATCCTTTCAGAGTTCTGTTCAAAGTTGTTCCTCAACAAGCTCATTCATGTTTGCTCTGAATCTTGTGAATGCCTTGAAACTTATTGTCACATTTAGGAAAGAAACCTTGCTAGTCTTACCGAGTTATTAGTGCCCAACTGATAAACAATCAATTAGGAACCTTAAAGAATTGAGGGTCAAATGCATGTTTCATATCCTTCGACATTCTTAATAATATGGTTGCTTTACTTAAGAGTAATGTTATTCATCCCCAGTGGGGATGAATATACAGTTTTGTGGCTTTAAATGATAGGTTAAATGAAAGGTGAAATTAAATGACTTATTTAATTTCACCTATCATTTAATGCCACATTAACGCCACGTAGACTGTATTTTCATCCCCAGTGGGGATGAATAGCATTACTCTTTACTTAAATACTATGGACCTTTTTCTTGTATTATAACAAAAATAATTATGAATTATGACTTCTTGACTGACTATAAATTTAGTGAAGATATCTAAGAGCTGTAGCACGGATTTTTAAAATTAAGATGCTTACAGCCCATGAATATGGACTCTTGAACTTTGGAAAATATATAGCCCTTCAGTTGTGTGAAGTATTTCTTTTACCAGTATAATTTATTCAATACTTGGATGTGGAACTTCTAACCTCTCAACATGAACTACTTGCTATAGTAAGTTCAATTCACGTAACCCTTCTTATTGAGTTTTTGAGCTGTGGATACTTTCCAGGTCAGTTGTTGGGTTGATCTGATGTAGTTCTTCACCATTAAAATT
Organism: Fraxinus platypoda; assembly: GCA_903798405.1. NCBI lineage: Eukaryota > Viridiplantae > Streptophyta > Magnoliopsida > Lamiales > Oleaceae > Fraxinus > Fraxinus platypoda. Next base: position 7,460 of record CAIGRT010098105.1, on the reverse strand, counting down.
TGTGTAGGTCTTGTATTTGTTAAGTTTGGAAGTTACTTGATTGGCAACAAACAACATACTGAAATTTTGTGTACACGTTACGGTAAATTACTTCCATGGACTTTTCATCTATGAGTCATATTCAGATATGTCATGAATAAAGAGAGAAAATGAAAGATACAAGTAATTGTTTCTCTAGTATATCCCTACAATAAAAGAGTGCAAATGTTTGGCACAGTTCCTTTCGCCCTGGCTACTGTTTACACTTGACTTCGAAGCGTACAGGCTCGCTTCCTCCTCCATTTGGGGTGGCTTTCCCACATGCGACCTCAGACTGGCTGCACCAACATGATCTCTCTCTCTCAAAATTGAAGTTATAAAACCAAGAAAATAATCACTTTCTGAGACAAATAAAAAGAAAATCTCATATATTTAAACATTGTTCCTCATCCAATAAAATGGTGACAGCTCAATCTGATTCTAATATTAACAGGTCTTGGGATATAAATATATATAGCAGGGATTGAATCTACACGGTTAATTATTGAGTGAAAAATTTGTGTTCATGACAGAAGATATAATCATGCAGTTTCAGACTCGGCTGGAAAAAATTTGTTTTTTCTTCTTCACATTTAAGTCTTTCTGCCACTTTTACTGATCTGTCCTGTAGTTTTACTTAATTATTAAGAAAAAGAATGATCCTTTAGAAGTCCAATTTGATCCAAGTATTTATTGACTTGGGGTTTATACTTGTAAACTTTTAATATGCCCAGGTACTGGTTTCTTATCAGTTTTGGTTTGATTGTGGAAATGGAATAGTCAAAGAGCTGTTTTAAATCTTACATTTGCATTTAGTGGAATGATAATGATTATTTTCAAATATTGCTTCATTTTTCTTCTTGGCTCGTGCTCGATTGGATATGGGGTCACATGAGTTTATAGGGAAATTCGGAGTCAGAATTCGAACACGATCTTTACATCTGATCAGGGAAGTTTCTCATGAATTTAACATATTGATGCTGTGATTTGTTTTCAACCAGACAACTCTTTGTATCTGATTTGTTAAGGCGTTACCTTCTTGGAGATTCTTGCACATCAAAATTAGCATTCTTGTATCTATTCCTTGCAAGTACAGGTTTTGGAATTTAAGAAGAAAATTCAGTCTGTGACTTTTCTGCAACCTTAAACAAGATTATTTTAATTTTGCGAAGTTCAGAGTAAATGAAGAATAGACTGATTTTCTTGTCTTCATATACAGAATATACATCAAGGTTTTCAATTGCAAATTTGGCGAGGTTTCTCCAAGCAAGAGAGGAGATGTTCTCGATACCCATTAATTGGTTTAATGATTCCAATTCTAACAAATTCCAAGCAAATTTTTGCTGGAATAAGTTCATGTATTTTCATGTTTTCTTACCAGTTGTACCCCCTTTTTCTTCAGCTTGTTGACTGCTTGACCTGGAAGTTACAAATGATATTGACAATATATTGGGGGTTAGTTTTCATGATTCGAGTTCTATTTAACGTATTAAGTTTTTGTTATAAATCATGGGAGAGTCATATCTCAATAGTTAGTTGTTAAGGTTGGAGACTTGAAATCTATATAAATTCCACAACAAAAGTCTTCGATGGGAGATCCAAGTCCTATACCTTGTAATGGGAACCATGACAATCAACCATACTTTGTAGTCTCGGTGCCCACGATGACAGGCTTTGCACTAGACACGGCCAGTCCTGGACGAACACTTCATGCCAGTGTTACCTTCAATGCCGCATGCAACTGGGAGACATGGTGACCTCCTCTAATACTATTGTTTTAGATCTAGAAAGAGTAATACCTTAAAAGGTTATTATTGAATTGAATAGCCCAAGTTTATATAAACCTCAGACCGAAAGTGCATACTTTTGATGTGCAACCCCGATCTCATACCTTTCCATGGAACCATGAAGTTTTCTATTTTCTATTTCCATATTTCTGGTACATATGATATTTGATAAGACTATGAGTGATCTTTTCTTTAGCATTATACAAAATGGCTTAGTTTTTAGCCATTGCTGTTGGACTTCTCAAGGAAGCAATTCTTCTTCCTGCTCTTATCATGAAAGTCCCAACATGGCTTTCATGATAAGGTGATGCCGGCATGAAGTATTTGTCCAGGACTAGCCGTGGCTAGTGCAAAGCCTGTCGTCATGGCGTCGAGACTACAAAGCGTGGTTGAATATCATGGTTTTCATTACAATGTATGAGACTTGGATCTTCCATCGAATAGACTTTCGGTGTGGGATTTATATAGATTTGAAGTCTTCAACTTTAACTGCTAGCTAGTGAAATATGACTCTCTATGATCTACAACAAAAGCTTAATATGTTAAATAGAACTTAGATCATGAAAACTAACCTCCAATATATTGTCAATATCATTCCTTAACTTCCAGGTCAACAAGTTGTATTTTTTAGCATAAGCAATTATAGGCATTCTGGACCCATAACATGCACCGGAGAGAATTAAATTATTATTATCTTATCTAATACAGTGCGTCAAATTCACACTCTACATGTGTATTTGGCATGGATGATTAGCTTTGGCGCTACGACGTTTGAATTTGTTACATGTCCAATATTCAATTTTTGCATAATCAAACAGTTCTCTAGGAGAAGTGTTAAAACTTATCAAATATTTGGTAAGCTAGAGCTAGACTATAAAGAACTACACATAACATTCTCCAATCCTGTTGAGTCGTGCTCTCGAATGGACTTTTTTCGAACTTGATTTGTAAAACATTTATTTTTGAAGCCAATAACTATATACACCAAGAATTGGATGAGGGATTTCTTTTATTTAGTTCAATTGAGGGATTTTCTATTAACAGTAAAAGTTGAATGGGTTTAATTGGCCATAAGCCACACAATTTTGCCTAATTGGAACCACACAAGTGGCTTTTTCTGTTGTAACAAAGTTGGCTGAATTAAGGCAATTTTACCGATTCTTTCTGCATTACTTTTTTTTTTGGAATTTATTTAAATTTTATCTCTGGATCAATAATTTACAGTGTAGCATACTTAATCCTGGAGAAGAGAAATTTAGAAGATCAATCAATCTACAATGGACTCGAGTGAAGTGTACATGTCAAATGAGCATCAAGAACATCCATCTTCTGTATCTCCTTTGCAAATATCCGCATCACCAAAGTCGCCTAAATCTCCCCGATCTCCGAGACCTCAACAGGGAAAGCATAGTCCAAGCCAAGAGAGTCCGCAAAAGAATCAAAAACATTTGCATTCCAAGAGAGATGGTCGTCCGAAGAAAGGTTAAGTATACTGGTTTTGTTATTTTGTGAAGGATAGCTTTTAAGGAGATAGGCACTATAGTTCTTCTTCATGCAGTTAGTATATTAACATGGAGTCACATTTTGATTCACTCTGTTCGATTCATTGCTAAATTTACTGATAGTTATGAAGTAATTAGATCTTTAGTAATCATTATAAGCCATATTAGTATTGAATTATCCATATCTTCTGATTTTGTATGCTGAGATTGTGCCACTTCTAAGAACTTGAGTCTCTTTAGGTCCACATACATGTCCCAACTATTTAATTCGTCATTCCCTTAATTTATCTTTGATCAAGAGTCGCCTTCATGTTGTTGGTGACCAACTAGCACGAGGCAGGCTATATTCTCATTTCTGATGTTATAAGATTCCTTAGTTTCTCTTTATGATTACACAATAGTTATTACTACTGCACAACGCCTATGACGACTGGATATTTTCTGCGGAATTTGTGTTCCAATGCATTCTATTGGTAATCACGATGCAGATGGTTGTGGAGGAAAAGGAAACTGGGGAGGGCTTCTTGATACAGATGATGATTGTGTACTAGACCTTGACGATCCAAACTATAGAAGCAATGAGGTAATCGACCAACATCTATCATCAATTTTGGTCTTTGTTTTGCAGTGTTTCTTCATATAACAATTATTTGTTTTAAAAAGCATGAAATCACTTCATTTTTGTAAAATATATGGTTTCAGGAGGACAAGAATACTATTTCTAAGAAGACAAATTCGACATTTGACGAATACAAAAGGAAAGCTACAATTATAGTAGAGGAATATTTTACCAATGATGACGCTATCTCGACTGCCAATGAGTTGATAGAACTTGAAATGCCGAGCTATAGCTATTATTTTGTCAAAAAGCTTGTTTCTGTTGCTATGGACAGGCACGACAAAGAGAAAGAAATGGCTGCGGTTTTGTTATCTTCACTTTATGGAAATGTGATTGATCCTCCGCAAGTTTATAAAGGTTTTCAGAAGCTCTTGGAGTCTGCAGATGATTTGATTGTGGACATACCGAGTGCAGTTGATATTCTTGCATTATTTATTGCACGAGCGGTGGTTGATGACATACTTCCTCCCTCATTCTTGACAAAAGCAATGGCCTGTTTGAGTAAGGACTCGAAGGGAGTCGATGTCATCAGAAGAGCTGAAAAGGGCTATTTGTCGGCTCCTTTACATGTAGAAGCCATTGAGAGGCATTGGGGAGGTGGCAAGAACAAAACTGTCGAAGACTTGAAAGGTAAGATTAATAACCTATTGGTCGAGTATGTAGTGAGTGGTGATGTAAAGGAGGCGTGTAGATGCATCAAGGATCTGAATGTTCCTTACTTCCACCACGAGATTGTCAAGCGGGCTGTTATTATGGCCATGGAAAATAGGCAAGCGGAAAACTGCCTTCTTGACTTGCTGAAGGGAGCTGCTGAAGAAGGTCTTATTAATTCAAGTCAAATATCAAAGGGATTTGGCCGAATTATCGACTCTGTTGATGACTTATCACTAGATATACCAAATGCAAAGGTGATATTACAGTCTCTGATCTCGAAAGCAGCTTCAGAAGGATGGTTGTGTGCCTCATCTTTGAAGTCACTGTCATTCCAGCGAGGGAATCAAGCCGTTGAAGACAGTAGGATTAAATCCTTCAAGATAAAAGCTCAGTCGATAATTAAGGAGTACTTTTTATCTGGTGACATTTCTGAGGTAAGTCATTGTTTAGAATCCGAGAAAGTTTCATCTGTGGCCGAACTAAATGCAATATTTGTGAAGAAACTGATTACTTTGGCCATGGACAGAAAAAATCGAGAGAAGGAAATGGCTTCTATTTTGTTGTCATCGTTATGTTTCCCGTCGGAATATGTGGTTAGCGGATTTACTAAGTTATTAGAATCAGCCGAAGACACTGCTTTAGACATTCCTGGTGTTGTTGAGGATTTAGCAATGTTTTTGGCAAGGGCAGTGGTGGATGAAGTTTTGACTCCACAACAGTTAGAGGAGATTGGTAATGAATTTTGGGGGTCAGATTCAATAGGAAATAGAGTTACTCGAATGGCAAACTCCTTGCTGAAGGCTCGACTTTCTGGGGAGAGGATATTAAGGTGTTGGGGCAGTGGTGGAAGCTGTACTAATGGACGAACAATTGAAGACGTGAAGGACAAAATCGGGAAGATATTACAGGAGTTCGAGTCTGGTGGGGAGACGAGAGAAGCTTATCTTTGCATAATAGAGCTCGGTATGCCATTTTTTCACCACGAGGTTATAAAGAAATCGCTGGTAACAATTATGGAGAATAAGAACGAGAGATTATGGGGCTTGCTCCGAGAGTGTTTTAGCATGGGACTCATAACGGAGAATCAGATGTTCAATGGTTTTACGAGAGTGGCTGAGTCCCTCGATGACTTAGCTCTAGATGTACCTGATGCTAAGAAACTATTCAAACATTATGTCGAAAAGGCTAAGGCTGAAGGTTGGTTGGACACTTCCTTTGGTGTCAATGGATCCGAACATACTTTAGAGAACCGTTTTTGCAAATGAACAAACGTACACACTGACAGAATGACAAATATGCATCGACAGTTCAAATTTATTCTTCAATCAGACTTCGTTTTCTTTCCAAGATTGGATGCAGAATATGATCATCTTGTAAGCTTTCAAACATGATATTTATTCATAATTGAAAGTAACAAATTATAGAACAGCTATTATTGTACTTGAATCTTTCGTAGTTACAACATGATTTTCACGCAGTTAGATTGGGCTGGTCATGATGTAAACCACCTCGGTGATACGTTTATTTAACAAAGATCTCATTCGTACAATTTCCATAAATTGGCTGCAGCTGGGACACTTCATTCTAGGACCATTTATCGAGTCTAAAAGTGTAAATTTGTTATCATCGTATCCTCTCAAGTAAAATAAAGCACATGCACAAACGGAATGGGTCACCTATGATTTACATATATTTTCACAATTGTTTTGATTTTTCGAATTTGGTGCAATCAAAACTTTATTTTTGAAAATAAAATATTATTCATTTTCTTTTTCTTCGTTGTCTCATATTTTACTCTATTTTATGTACGATTTATGAAAAGTTGATTACTTTTATATTTTTTAATAAAGTAATTTTTCTTTTTCCCCAAATTCCACCTACTAGCTGCCGTCGCCGATTGCAAGCATTGCATGTCACCATGGTGTCGGCACTATAGCACCACCGATTGCCATAGTGCCCCCACAAACTAAATAATGTTGGTTCCACCTCTAAGTACATTATCATTGATGTTGGGAGGAGATTCACAAAAAGTTAGCTCAAGATCAACAAAATATATATATTGAAATAGAAACCAAAGTGAACAATACAATGAACAAACTAAAGTGAAAAATAACGCATCTTATTATTCGAAGCCCTCAAGCCAAGAATCCGGTATTCGGTGCTTAAATCACTGAAGAACAACCACTATCAGAGTACAATTCACAACCAAAGTGAGATTACAAAGGGTAGACACTCAGACTCGACCCTAAAATCACAACACCTCTCCTTTGCCAAAACTGTTCACACAAGAACTAATAACAACTCAGCTCAATCAATAATCACATAAGATTACACAGGCTTTAGTGAGCAACTTGAAATCAAAAGAGTATTTTGATTTCAACAGAAAAGAAGGAGAAGTCTCTAGAAACGGCACAGAAACGAGAGAGAAAGAAAAATCTCGAGCAAGTGTACAGTGATCCAACCGTATAGGCCCTTTAAATGGGTCACCTAATGGCCACCAATCCAACGGCTGTGGAGGCAACACATGGCGACATCCTGGATGTCCAACATCAGGTAAGTTGTAACATGGTTTCAAGCATTCCAGTAAACACGTTTTTGCACCAAGTAATAAACCAAATTATTCAGTTAACTGGGCCTTCAAGATTTCAGCCCATTGGGTCACTTGCATCATTGTGCCACAAATTCCCTTCATATTCCACCTTGGTCCAATGATTCACATTGATCAGTGGTCATTCACACATTTAGGACATCATAAGCACACTTAATACATCCACAGATCAGCATGCAGTAACATTCAGCAAGGTCAAGCAGTCCAGGAATTTTTTCAAGGGCAGTACCTTAGTCCCTACATCAGTAGGATTATAATTAGTAGATATCTTT
>CAIGRT010098102.1:0-10679 GCA_903798405.1 Fraxinus platypoda | reverse complement strand
ATTAAATGCTCCTAAAAAGATGTTATTACAGGTAATTTGAATATTTTGCACCAAAAAGTGACATTTTTGCTCAAAAAAAGTGAAAATGACAAATTTGTTTTGAATTTTCAAATTTAATGACATTTATGAAAATTCCCCAATTGGAAAATGGGTTTAGAAAGTAGGGGTGGGGTGGGTGGATTTGAAGTGATATTTTTCCACTTTTTGTACTATTCTTTCATCTAATCAAATCAATTTTAATTAAGGACATGCAAGGTATTTAAATTTTCTAGAGTGGAAAAAAAGTCCAAAAGTGACATTCTTGCAAAGATTATTAAAATGTGACATTTTGTAAAATGTCAATCAAAAAGTGACATGGAGTGCAATTTTCTCAAGTTTAATTTATCCTTTTCATTACTTTTTGAATGCATTTAATGCACATTTAATGTCAAGATTTGATGCGTGACTTGTTGGAGAAGATGCCCATGAAATCAAGTTATTACACAATAATAGGTAGATTAACAAAAAAAAAGAAAAAAATAATTATTTTCTAACATTTTCTTGACATGTTGAATTGAAGTTTTCTCTCAAAAATCTAAGTGAATTTCTCCTACAACAATTCAATATCAAAGTTGAAATCATACTGGATTTATCTTCCAATTTGAGGTCGACATTTACAATATGTTGAATGTTTTTATAGATAAGTGTGTTTTTACACACTTACTAGGCACCTAATTTGATCTATTATTGATTAAATAAATGAAATTCTATTGATAATCAGGTAATATTTACTTTTATAGGTGGAAAATCTCAAATTGAAGGAGAATGAAGCAAAACAAAATGAAAAGGGACCAAAAAGCATACAAAAATATTAAATTGGAGACCAAATTTACAAATACTGAAAGTTGAAGGACCTTGAATGCAATTTATGAAGGGTATAGTTGAAAGAAAAGTCAAAATTTGGTGACCAAAATGTGCAACATAAAGTTGAGGGACCTGACTTGCAATTAAGCAGATGACTTAACTACAAAAAGAATAATTTGCATAAGCCGTGCGCCGCGGCTAGTTGCATTTTTTTTAATAGGGAGCAAAAGTACTTGCCTGCGCAAAATCACAGACTTTAATTATAAAAAATTGTTGTTTCTGTTTGTGACTGTTCTGATTAATTTTGAAAAATCTAAGGACTCTAGCAATTTGCTCGGCACATTTTTAGGGTTAAATAAAGAGAAAAATGGGGGTTTTTCATTCATCATTCATTACGCCACATTCATTGCTAATTCAAGAGAGAAAAGAAGCAAAGGGAAAGGGAAAGGAGGAAACACCTAGCAAAGTGGAAGGCTGTGAAAGAAAAATCAAGATTTCACCATCTCATTGATTCAATAGCCCATCCAGATGACGGGTTACATCTATTATCTTGAATCTCTTCTATTATTTTCTTCACCTTGTATGGATTTCTTTACCTTTTCTCTTTTGTGCATTTATATTACAATGAGCTAAACTTTTGAATGTTAGGATATAGGGTTATTAGCGCAAAACGTCCCTGCGTATGGAGTTTATTGTGCAAAACATCCAAACGTTAGAGTTTTTTGCTTTTTCACCTCTATTTCAACATTTCATTGAGGAAATCATTATTTTTATTCATTTTCACTCAATAAAAAAAGTTGTGAAATGATAAATATATCCTCATATTTGAATAAAAATAAAAGAAAAGAAAAATAAAGAACTAATTGCAATCATATTCCCAATTTTTTTAGAACTACAAATGAATCTCAAATAAATTATTAAAAAATTTTTAAAAAAAATCTAAATCTTTCACTTTCTTCTTTGTTCATGACTAAAACATGAATAACACTCAATAGGCGATTTTGAGCCCTTTATGGAGCCGCCGCCTCTCAATCACCAAAAACCTCCTTGTCGTCGCCTATGCCAATTCAAACCACCACTTTGGACCAAGAAATCAGTGCAAAACCACTACAGTTTTCACCCTCAACACCAACCGAAATCGCCACTTCCGATGACACCCAAGGCCGTCAACCACCACTGTTCACCTCTTCGCATCTAGGCAAACATTTTGATGGATCAACATCATCAAAACAGCCCCAAAAAATTGATGCAATTTCTGCGAAAAAATGCCCAGTTCGGACACATTATGAGGCAGCCATGTAACGTCCCAAAGTTTTTTAGTATAGAATTATTTAGTGGTAAGAATTTTGACCTAAGCATATTTTGATAATATTAAAATGTTGAGGGACTAAAGTGAAATAGTTTTAAACTCAATTTTATTTTGACCAAATAATTAGATTTTGATAGAGTGAATACAAGTATATCGATATTGGATTCATTGTGTAGATTGTAATTAATTAGGAGTCTTTGAATCAAGAAAAAGTTATTTTGGATAAAATCATATCAGGTTAAATCCGATTAAAATAATATAAGTTTAAATGAAATTTAAAAGAATTTGAAATATAATCTAAAATCGGTTTCCTCATTTTTAGCTTACCCACGCGAGTTGATAATTATGAGTTTGATTAGGATAAATGTTAATTGAAATTTTAATTTGACTTTGATAATGGTAATCTTTTGTGATTTGGATAGAGTTTAATTGTAATTTCAATTTGATAAAGTTTAATAATAATCATAATTTTATTATTTGAAACCAATTCTTATCCAAATTCATTGTATTACACAGTTTTTCAATTCTAGTTACATACAAACTCAATTGAGAATTTCAACTATAAATACTGTAAGAATTTCCATTATTTCACTACAGAAATTAAAAAGAGCCATGGTAGAAAGAGAGGAGGGGGAAAATTAAAATAATAGGAGAATTTTTACTTGTAAGATTTTATTCTTTTTCAACCTTTCAAAATCACGGTAAGATATATAACGTGCAACTGGTTCGTTATACTTTTATGTATTCAATTAAATATGCATGAATTGTCGTGGACCTTCAGGTTCGACCTAAAGAAATGTGAACTTTATTGGGCTCTTTATAGCGAAATCTGAGCTCCTTCGAGAATTCAAAACGATTAATGATTGGTGTTTCGCTTAATCATCGATATACTCCATAAGAAATGTGTTATGAAATGTAGATTTTATTGTTTTATATAATTGTGTATGAAAACTGCACGTATTTTATTGGGTATTTTTAAATACTCACCCTTACGAAAATTAACAAATTAGTTCGGGTCGATTTGAATTGTGGCAGGATGATGATGCGGGCAACCAATGTGATTTGAAGAAATAAAAACAATAAGATTTTCTGTCTTCAATTTATTAGTTAGTTTAATTCGCTCAAATAAATGTTATTCAATTAGTTAAGTAATTATGTTATTTTTTAAAGATATAATTTTCATGTTTGGTTAAATTTATGGATAGTCCAAATAATTTTTATTAAAGAGATAATTTTTTTATTGTTCTGCATTTAACGTAACAGAAAGTGAGTTTTTGGTAACATTCAAAAGTTTATGAAGATTTGAGGTGTTACAAGCCACACTTCTATCAATTAACGGGTCCCTTGCTATTTTTCCATCCAATGTTTAACACAATCATACGACCTTGGGTGTGCATTCAGTTGAACCATTTCATCCCTCGATCCAGTTTTGCAGTCAAAATCAGCCCTAAAACAGACAAACCTTAAAGCGCCAATTCTCCACTTTCTATTGATTTGTTTGTTGATTGTATGTGATTGTTTACTATACGTCGTGGTGGTGGTGGTGGTGGTGGTGGAGGAGGAGGAGGAACAAGGAAGGAGAAAGAAAAGAAATTTTTTTATTTTTTAATAATTTATTTGGGACTTGTTTATACTTTAAAAAAAATATTAGGAGTGTGATTGCTAATAGTTCTTTATTTTTCTTATCTTATCTTTTTTGTTTTATTTAAATAGGATGGTATATTCGTCATTTCACATCTTTGTATTAAGAAAATGGAAAGAAATGGATAAAAATGATGATTTTCGCAATAAAATATTGAAATATGGGTGAAAATGCAAAAAAAATGCAACGTTGGAACATTTTGTGATAATAACCCTTGGAATTTATGATGAAGCTTGACTTAGACTATGTTTGGCCTCCCCTATTTTTTCAAAATTTATTTTCAACCACACATTCTTCCATAAATTAATTTTATACGCAAACGTAAAAAAATCTCTTATTTTAAACACCACATTCTTCAACAAAATACTATTCCAAAGTGCATTTTGACAAAAAAAAAAAATTGGGGCTCAAATAGGCACCTAGCTATATTAATTTCAATATTTTCTTGTTAATGTAATAATGCATGTACTCTTGTGTTTGTACTATTGTTATTATTGTTTCTCATTTATGTGGCCATTAAATGATTATGTTAAGTGATTTGTAAAATAATTGAAAAATTATCGTGCATTTTAGACCAAAATAGTAGAAATTATAAATTCTTGTAGGAGATAGAAATATATTCCTAACCCTATGGTGATACGCCCAATGGCTCAATCTGGTAAGGCATCCATTGAAGAAGACGGGCTTTTTTCAAGAGCCTGATGTAATGGTGAAGCAACCAAGGAAAGTGAGCTGGAGCCATCAACATCAAAGGCTCCAACTCCTGTAAAGGAATATGTACATATATGACCTCACAATGACTTCAAAAGCATAAGTTGGATGCTTAATTTGGCAAATTTTTGGAGGTGTTCAAGAAGCTAAGGCTCAAATGCCAAGTTATGCCAAGTTTATAAAGGATATTTTTTCAAACAAAAGAAAATTTAAAGAACGTGAAACGGTGATGTTAATGGATGAGTGTAGTGCTATTCTACAAAACAAGTTGCATCCAAAAATCAAAGATCTAGGGAGTTTTACTATTCCATGCACAATTGATGATTTACATTTTAATAAAGCTTTATGTGATCTTGATGCTAATATTAATTTGATGCCTTTATCGATTTTCAAGAAACTGGGATTATGAGAGGTTAAAGCAACCAACGTCTCCTTGCAATTGTCTAGTAGATCAATCAAGTATCCAAGGACTGTCATTGAAGATGTCCTAGTCAAAATGGACAAATTCATCTTCCCGACCGACTTTATTATTCTTGGTATGGAGTAAGATCATAACATTCCTATTATCTTGGGAAGACCATTTTCAAGGTCCAAGATGAGCAAGTCACTTTCAATATTTTTAGGCCATCAAGTACCCCTCGGGATCTGATTCATATTTTCGAATTTATGCTATTGATCGGCCAATTTTCTACATGGATTTTCTAAGGGTCCTCTTGAAACATGCATTGCATATTCTTTGAGTACCGAGAAGGGGTTTCCAAAATAGAGCACATGGTTCATTATTTGGGGGCTACGCCATATTATTCATGCAAGAAGGCACCATATTTTGAGGGTTTGTAGAAGAGTTCCCCACCACCAATGCCATCTCTTCAAAAAGCACCACACTTGAATTTAAAACTCTTCCATCTAATTTGAGGTATGCTTATTTGGGAGATTCTTCCACACTCCCGGTTATCATTTCGAATTCTTTACATGAGTTGAAGAGAGAAATTGCTTTAGGTGTTGAGGGAGCATAAAGAGGCTATTGGTTGTAATATTGTGAATATCTTGGAGATTAGCCTTCATTATGCATGCACAAGATCCTCGTGGAGGCTGAATTTAAATCATTGATGGAGCATCAATCGTGGTTAAATCCGAATATAAAAAAAGTGTTGAGAGCCAATGTGGTAAAGTGGCTTGATGCGGGTGTTATTTATTCGATCTTCGATACGGTATGGGTGAGCCTCGTTCAAGTTGTACCCAAAAAAATAGGTATTACGATGGTAGAAAATGAGGACAATGAGCTTGTTCCGATGAGGCCAAGGATCGGGTGGAGAGTTTGCATTGACTACCGAAAGCTCAACAATGCCAAAAGGAATTATCTTTCCTCCTTCCATTTATTGATCAAATTCTTGAGTGGTTGGTGTGGCATTTCTACTATTACTTATTGGATGGGTATTCGGGCAATAATCAAATTCCAATAGCCCCAATGATCAAGAGAAAATGACATTTACATGCTCGTATGGAACTTTTGCATATAGGAGAATGCCTTTTGGTCTTTCTAATGTACCTGCCACTTTACAAATGTGCATGATGGCTATCTTCTTCAACATAGTGGAGAAATGTATTGAGGTTTTCATGGATGATTTTTTAGTATTTGGAGCCTCATTTGAATGCTTGAAGAACTTGGGGATGGTATTATAAGGTGTGAAGAGGATAATTTGATACTTAATTGGGAAAAATGTCATTTCATGATTGAAGAAGGCATAGTTCTTGGCCATCGGATTTCACACAAAAGGATTGAGATCAACAAGGCCAAAATTCAAGTCATTGAGAAATTGCCTCCACCAACCTCTATGAAGGGCACAAGGAGCTTCTTAGGACATGTCGAATTTTATAGGATGTTTATCAATGACTTCTCAAAGATTACCAAGCCAATTTGCTCCTTACTTGAGAAGACCGACCCATTTGATTTATCACAAGAGCGCCCCAAGCTTTCAACACTCTTAAAGAGAAATTCATCACTACTCCTATTATTGTAGTTCCGGATTGAGATCTTCTCTTTAAGCTCGTGTGTGATGCTAGCGATTATATCGTTGGAGCACTGTTAGGACAAAAGAGGGATGAAATCTCACATGATATCTGCAATGCTAGTCGGACTTTAACCGATGCACAATTGAACTATGCCATAATAGAAAAAGAGATCTTAGTCATGGTATTTACATTTGACAAGTTTCGATCCTATCTCATTGGCTCTAATGTGATAGTGTACACCGCCCACTCCCTTTAGTATTTGCTAGAAAAAAGATGCGAAGCTTCAGTTGATTAGATGGATGCTTATTCTACAAGAGTTTGATTTGGAAATTCATGATAAGAAGGGGACCAAAAATCTTGTGGCCGATCATCTATCTAGACTTGAGCAAGCTGAAGAAGTGGTTGGTGGGGGAGATAAATGAGGTGTTCCCGAACGAGCAACTCTTGTAAGTCAATACACTCTACAAGTCTCTCATGTATCATAGTATGTGGACCATGTGAGTTTTCTAGGTAGCGGCACCACTCCATCAAATCTTTTCTATGAACAAAGGAAGAAGTTCTTCACCGACATTAAGCATTATTTTTGGAAAGATCTTTGTTGTTTAAATGGGTTGGATCAAGTTATTAAGAGATATATGTCAAATGATAAAATGGAGAAAATTCTTGAACAATGTCACTCTACTCCTTATGGTGGTCACTTTGGTGCCATGAAAACTGCATAAAAAATGCTTCCATCGGGTTTTTATTTGCCCACATTGTTCAAAGATGTGCACACACTTGTCTCCAAGTGCAGTCGATGCCAACGTAGTAGTAATATCTCCAACAATAATGAAATGCCTTTGAATTCTATATTGGAGGTAGAGATTTTTACGTGTGGAGCATTGATTTCATGGGGCTTTTTCATTCTTCATTTTCAAATTAATACATAATGTGTCAAAGTGGGTAGAAGCGATGGCTTTGTCCATTAATGATACTGTGCGGTGTTCAAATTTTTAAAGAAAAATATTTTTTCACGCTATGGCACCCTCGAGCTATCATTAGTGATGGAGACAATTATATTTGTAATCGCCACTTCGACTCACTATTGACCAAATATGGAGTGAAGCATTAGGTAGTTTTCCCCTATCATTCCCAACTAGTGGCCAAGTAGAAATTTCAAATCATGAGTTGAAGAGAATACTTAAGTTGACGGTGAGTGCCTCTAGAAAATATTGGTCCCAGAAATTGGATGATGCATTATGGGCCTATCGAACCACCTTCAAAACTCTCATTGGTATGTATTCTTACTGTCTCTTGTTTGGAAAAGCTTGTTACCTCTTGGGTGAACTTAAGTATCAAGCTTATTGGGCGATGAAAGCTTTGAATTGTGAAGTGAAATTGGCCAGGGAAAAAGATTGCTTCAATTGGATAAACTTGATGAACCCCCCTTGATTCCTTTGAAAATGCCCAAATTTACAAAGAAAAGACAAAGAAGTGGCATGATAAGCACGTTGTGAAGAGAGAGTTCTTTGTTGGGCAACAAGTTCTTATCTACAATTCTCAACTCTGGTTGTTCTCCAAAAAACTCCTCTCTAGGTAGTCAGGACCTTTCACTAATGCTAAGAGTTTTTCAAATGGAGCGGTCAAGCTATTTCATAAAAAAAAGGGAAAGATCAATGTTAATGGGCAATGATTGAAACCATACTTAGGAGGTTAATTTTTTAAGAGAAGTCATCCATTCTTCCTGCCAACTCAGAGTAATCATGCCTAAGAAGTTCAACAAAAGACTTTAAACAAGAGCTTGTTGGGAGGCAGCCCAACACTTGTGCTTAATATTTTAAACCACGCTTGTGCTTAATATTTTCATTATCTACTTTTTTATTAGATATCATTTTTTGTAGGTCTTTTTGTTTTTAAGTTCTACCGCTCATGGCTCTCAAAAAGTTTGGGGGTAAATTGGTAAAGATGTATACAAGGTTACAAACCCAACTCTATCATGAGGATCCTTCAAAAACTAACCTATCGAGAAAGTTTTGCTAACCCTCTCTTCTCTTTTATATTGTTCTTTGAGGACAATGTGTAATTCAAGTTTGGTGTAATGATTTATTGTGCTTATTTTGAGGTGATTTTGTTTTGACATGTTAGATAGCCTTGTCGGCTTATGATGGTTTATTGTTTAAAATTGTTATTAATTCATAAGTTATAACCAAATATGTTATTTATGCTTAATTTTACTTTGAGAATTTGCTTGTCCATGTTAGGTCCGAAGTTACTTTAAGCACTATAGTCTTGATCAATTGTTGCCTACATTTGGAAATTATTGATTGATGGAAAGGATTGTTGAGTTGGTAGAACTGGGTTTTGAGTTGTGTATAAATTTCTATTCACCTACATTCTCTCCTATATCACCTTACCTTATTACAAGATAAGTTTAAAGGTAGTCAAGAATGTGTTGATTCTATGCATGTGATCATATAGTGTGAAGTTTCTTTTGCTAACAAGTATAAGCAAGGAAATGACCATATACTAGGGATCTAATCTCAGGAATTTTTGTTGTGCTTAAAAAAGACATTGTATTTGTTGAATCTCATGCCTCATTCTAGTTACTAAGTCCATAGGGGTATCTCGAAACCTGGTTTTGGTCTAAAAAAACCAAGGAGTTATTGACTTAAATCTCACTGCATGGGTAAAGAAGAAAGCTTAAAAGGGTGAGGTCAATCATAAGCTTTAGTTGTTATATTTTGCAAAAACAAATTGTGCATTTGCAATTGAATTTTTGGCTTAGATAACTGGTGGTTTGAATTACCCAGTATAAGCTTGAAAGTTGAAGCATTCAACTAGTGGAGAATCATCACATGACAAGATGTTGATACTGTTGATTAGACCCAACCAAATTAGAGTGGGAAAGGAAAAGTGTGGTTCGGAAACAACATTTAGATTTATACCTTGGGAAAGAATTTAAGTATCTAATTAAGGGATGTGAATCTCACACGTGGGAAAGGAAAGAAATGACCACTAAAGGTCGGGCTAGAACAAATTTGAAAAATTATTTTCCTTCTTTACAACTTTTTTTTCTAATTTAGATGATGATTGAAAGTGACTACACATACACACACCGATCAAACATTGGATAAGCCTAATTATTTTTGGTAGCATGATTTGGAAGCATATTTGTAAATTGATTACATAATTTTACACTCACGAATATTATGGAAAGCTATCTAATATTGCTTATGTTTATCATGTGGTAGTAAATAGTTTTTTTCGAGATGAGCAAGAACTAAAGTTTGAGAGTGATTATTAAGTGTATTTTTATAAACTTACTATGCACCTAATTCGAGCTATTGTTATTAAATGAATGAAATTCTATCCGCAATTAGGTAATATTTACTTTTATAGGTGAAAAACACAAATTGAAGGAGAATGAAGCAAAAGAAATTGAAAAGAGACCAAAAACATACAAAAAAATGAAGGTGGGGACCAAATTATACAAATACTGAAAGTTGAAGGCATTGGTTGCAATTTATGAAAGATATAATTGAAAGAAAAGCAAAATTTGGAGACTAAAATTTGCAAGATAAAAGTTGAAGGACTTGGCATACAATTAGGCGGAGGACTTAACTGCAAATAGAGAATTGGCATAAGCCACGTGTGGCTAGCTAAAGCCTTTCAGCCGCGACTAGTTGCATTTTTTAGACAGAGAGCAAAAGTGTCGGTGCGGTCGCACCAGGAAAGCCGACGTGGCTAGCTAGCTTTAATTATAAAAAAAAATTAAAAAAAATTGTTGATTCCATCTGGGACCGTTTTATTTAATTTCAAAAAATCTAAGGGCTCTTTAGCAATTTGTTGGGCACATTTTTCGGTTTAATAAAGAGAACGGTGGGGATTTTCATTCATTACACCACATTCATTGCTCATTCAAGATAGAAAAGAGGCAAAGGAAATAGGGAACACCTAACAAAGGAAGGCATCTATCCGTAGCTTTGGAGATGAATCGGTTTAGTGCTACGAGTCGCCCTGTCAAAAATTGCACTTACTTGGGCTTACTGGGAGATTTCATGTCTAGCAGGGCCTTAATTTTCTCGGGGTTCGCCTCAATGCCTCGTTGGTTAACCATATAACCCAAGAACTTTGCAGACGCGACGCCAAAGGCGCATTTCAATGGGTTCAGTTTCATCTGGT
>CAIGRT010098075.1:0-11739 GCA_903798405.1 Fraxinus platypoda | reverse complement strand
AAATAATAGATATTACCATACATATGCATCGAATATATATATTTAAAGTGTTTATGTCCAAAGTTGATTGGACCTAGGGCATAACACTTACAGATTTCACTTCTTCAAGGCCCAACTTCTTGAATACAAATAGTGGCACCAAATTGATGCTAGCTCCAAGGCCACAAAATGCCTTATTAAAAGTCAAAGTGCCAATTATGCATTGAATAATAAAGTTACCCGGATCTTTTAGTTTCTGAGGGAACTTCTTCTGGAGAATGGTACTACATTTTTCTGTTAATTTCACTATCTCAAACTCCTCTAGCTTCTTTTTCTTCGACATCACTTCTTTTAGGAATTTGGCATAATTAGGCATTTGTTTCAAAGTATCTGCAAAATGAATGTTTATGTGGATTTTCATGAAAACTTCCAGGAATTTGAAAACAGTTCATCAAACTTCTTCTTCAAGAATCTTTGTGGATATGGCAGTGGTGGCTTCAAGATTGGTGGATTGTCTCGGAAATAGATTGAAATAGGCTCTGGAGCCTTCTTTGTTGCCTTTGTCTTCTACTCTTCAACCAACTTTTCTTCAACATAATTTGAATTAGTTGCAAACACCACAACCTCTTTAGTTTTGCTCTCTTCAACTTCTTTGCCACTCCTTAATGTGATAGCGTTGTAATGCTCCCTTAGGTTTACCTCAGTGTCACTAGGAAACTTTCCTTTCTATTGAGAATTTGTTACATTTGCAAGCTGACCAATTTGTATCTCAAGATTTTTCATTGTGGCCCCATATTGGACATATGAGTCTCGATATTATCTAGTCGGGACTAATCCTTGTTAAGCCTCACCCTTGTTTCTGAAATAGCGGCTCCCAAAATCTCCTCTAGTGATGTTTTCCTTTAGAATTATGATTATTGACCCATGGTTTCGCAACCGTGGATGGTAGTTACTTGCTGAGTAGTTTTCTCGTTGTTGAAGTTCCAGCCATTCACAAACTGAACTTGCTCATTCTCCATATCAGTCTCCTGTATGAAGTAAAAGCAGCCATAATAGAATCTACTTTTTGCCGAGTCTCCTGTGACGTTAATGCAACTATTTGGATTGTGAGTGATAACATTTGAGCTGCAAGGGCTGTAATGGGATCTACTTCATAAAAGCTAGCAACTTTCTTTGCACTTGAACGTTCACTTGGCCATTGGTAGTTGTTGGTAGCTATTTCATCTAGCATTTAATAGGCAACATTTGCACTCTTCTAAGTAGATCTTTGAATCTCTCCCAAGCCTCATAGAATGGTTCAAAGTCTGCTTGTCTGAACTGACCAATTTCACTCCGCAATTGAGCTGCCTTGGATGGAGAAAATAATTTGGTAAGGAATTTCTGAGCCAACCCCTCCCAAGTTATGATGGATCCATATAGTAATGATTGGAACCATGTTTTGACTTTATCTCTCAAGGAGAAGGAAAATAGACGGAGTCTAATGGCGTCTTCAGTAACGCCATTCATCTTTACGGTATCACAAATCTCCAAAAAGAAACCAAGATGAGTATTGGGATTATCTTTTGGAAATCCCCAAATTGATTTTGTTGCGATTCAAAATTGATTTGTAAAAATATTTTGATCATATGTTGCTCTTTTTTTTACTTCTAATTGCATCCAATTGACTCATAGCAATCGTCAATTATCGTTTTGTGGTCCGAATCAACTATTAAAAAGTTGCAATGGAGTCCTCGAACTTTAGATTTCACCATTTTTCGTTGTTATGCATTTATTTCTTTCAATTTAGACTCCAATCTTCGAGTTTTACCAAATTAAGATCAACTTCTCCTTGATTCATGTTTACATCACTCTTTTCTCCAAATTTTGCATCATTCACACCAATTCACCTAACTTTTTTGGTCGTTACGTGCTTATTTCTTTCAATTTAGCCTCCAATCATCGAGTTTCACCTAATCAATATCAACTTCTCCTTGATTCATGTTTACATCACTCTTTTCTCCAAAATTTGCATCAGTCACACCAATTCACCTAACTTATAAAATAACATTAAGACACACATTAAAACGTCCAAAAAACTCTTCAATACAATCAAAATAACAAGGTGAAGATTCATTAAAACAATTAGTAAACTATACTCATCAGATAAATAGAACCTTGATCGAAAAGGTTCTTTGTATACTTTTAAATTCTGGGTTACCTAAGACTTTTTAGGCTAAAGCTGCTACTACATTTTGTTTTCTGATTGATCACTTACCCTAAGTTGCCATTGAGAAAAAAAATCATAAGAGGTATAATCTCGTAAACCTTCTTATTATTCTGATTTGAAGATTTCGAGGTGTTCTGCTTATGCTCATGTGAATAATGGGAATGTGGAGCCTAGGTCTATAAAGTGCATATTTATTAGTATAAATCAGGCGTGAAAGGTTATAAGTTGTGGTGTTCTGAGTCAGGAAATGTGGGGTTTAGTAGAGTTGTAGTGTTTGATGAACTTACTATAGTTCATTGTTCGCCTCTTGGGGATTCCGATAAAATTGAGGAACATAATCATTCAACTCAAGTGGAGTTGAAAATTGGTTTAGGAAAACAATCAGATGCTATAGAATAGTCTACTTCAGATCAGTCTAGTTCAAAGTTGACAACGGTAACACTTTGCCTACACCACCAGCACCACAGTATTCAATTGCTAAGGATATACCTCGAAGAAACATTAAACCTCCACAGAAGTATGGTGAAACAGATTTGGTAGCTTATGCATTAAGTGTGGTTCAAAATATTTATTCAATTGAGGAGCATACTTCATATTCAGAGGCAATCAGTTAAATTGATTTTAGAGACTCATCATCCACAGCCTGGTTCTCCTTATGTTTTCGATATATTAGTTGGTTTATTAGATGTTTGAGTTAAGTAACACATGTTCCATGTTTTCTAATCCTTAATGCTTTATTTGACTGCATTGTGCATGAACATAAAGTCACTTAACACTTGAACCAACATTGACCAAGGGGACAATGTGAGCAATAGGAAAAGTAAGCCATTGAATTTCACGACGTATCAAGGGAGTATTTTCTTCATTTTATTCCCCACCCCTTTATATGCAGACTTAGAATTTAAGACATTGAGAACAATATATAATTTAAGTTTGGGTGGAAAACATGAGTTTTCTTTTGTTTGTGTGTCTTTGTATGTTTTTTATTGCTTTAAATATTAGAAAAATAAAAAATAAAAAATTTTTGAAACTTTCAAAAATAGTTTCTTTTTGTGTGCTTTCTTGAGTTAGTTGGTCTGGTAATGAGGAATATATTGAATTATGAATTGATCTATGAATGGTGAATAGACTACATGCTTAGGTTAATTTCTACTTTTCTATGTGAAGTTTGATATATATTGAGCATGTGAATTAACTTAAGCATTATGTAGGACTGGGTTGATTTCATAATTGGATAGGTTGAAATAGTGAACCATAGATGTTAAACCCAAAACCACTTAATTTTACATCTTTAGACAAAATTTAGAATAGTTTGAGGAGATTTCACTGTTGTAGGAAGATGTTGAGATAAATGGGGATTCCATGTGTGAAAATAAAAATCTTGTGTTGATTGTCTAAGGTCAATATGATGCAATTTGGTGAAAATCTCAAGTTAGAAGTCAGTTTACTTGGATTAGTGTTTAATAAAGGACATTGTGCTAATCAAGGTATAAAAAAATATTGTATTTGAAAGTTTCTCTTTTTAGTCTTTATGACTGTTAAAACCTGTTGTCCTAAAGTCAACTGATTTGGGAGTCATCGGCCTAAAACTCACTAAATGTGTTATTTAGAAAGCTTAAAGGTGAAAATGCTGTAAATAACGAAAAAAAATTGTTGAAAAAAAATTGAGGAAAAAATAGAAAAAGTAGGTGCTTGAAATAGAAGACGCACCAAATGCTTTGGTTAAGTCTTAAACAATTGTTTAAGAAAATTTGACTTTTGATAAGGGACTAGTAGCCTAGTTGAGTTATGGAGATTGAAGCAATCAAACTATGGAAAATCCTTGTTTATTGACATATCGACTTCCAATTAACGAGATTTACTTAAACTAGAAATGTGAGGATAGTATAAAAATTCAACATTAGGTCACACACTTAAAAAAGTGAAAAGAACAATTTTGAGAGTGTGTAAATCTTACGAGTGATGAAATAACATATTTGACCATTGCGGATCGTGAATTGAAACAATTTATGAATTCATAATGATATGCTTAATTCTTCACACACATACACACGTTGATTTTACATTGNAAAGTGAAAAGAACAATTTTGAGAGTGTGTAAATCTTACGAGTGATGAAATAACATATTTGACCATTGCGGATCGTGAATTGAAACAATTTATGAATTCATAATGATATGCTTAATTCTTCACACACATACACACGTTGATTTTACATTGAAAAAGTAGATTTTAATTTATGTATTGTGATTTTGAAGATGTCCATAGATTTGATATTATGATTACAATCCTGCGGTAAGCTAGCTAAATCTTTTCGCATTGCTTGATTAGCTGGCCACCAATTAGGTAATTACTGTGTGTTTGTTAGGTTTTAGTTTTTTTTTTTAGGGCAAACAAAGATTCAAGTTTAGGAGTTTGATAAGCGTAGTTTCTACACGTATTTGAGATCCTAAATGATGATATTTTATTGTTCTTTGGATAAAATACTACATAACTTGTGTTGTATTACATTTTGTAGGTAAACCTCGATGATGGATGAAGAATTGGAGAAAATAATGCAAAAATAGTGCAAAAGGACAAAATCCAACAATCAAGGACTAAATTCGAAACAATCCACAAATGAGACGGGCAACGAAATAAAGATCGAAGATACCATGCATTTAATTTGATACAATTGGAAGATAAATGAACAAGATTGCAAGAGAAAATGGCTGAAATGAAGCAAACCCAAAGTTCGGGGACTAAAATGCATCTACTAAAAAGTTGCATCAAACCTCACGATGAAGATTTGAGAGTGCTAGGAGTCAAGTGGATGAGGAAAGAAGTCAAAGGGATGAAGTATAGTCAAAGTATTATCACACATCAACTTTCAGCTGACAAAGTTGTGCTTCAGATTTTTATCCTCATATTGAGACTCAATTTCGGCATAGCAAGCTTTCAAATTGGAAAAATTAGCCCTCCAAGTTAGCTTTCCAATGCACTTTAAATCACCTCAATCAGATATCGAGAGAAAATGTTATGACGAAAATATTGAAAACTGTTCAGCTGTCAAAAATTAGGCGAGAAGAGCGTCCTTGCCTGCAGGAGAGGCGCGCACCCCAACTAAAAATGGGGTGCCTGAGGCATCCAAAACTAGCCAAACGCACGCCCTAGATATGCCTAGGCGAGCGCCTCAATACAAAAAGGGAAAAATATGATTTTCCTTATTTTTGTTTTGGTAACAATTCAATCCAATCTTTTTGGCATTCTTTAAATACCAAACTCGACCAGAACGTGAGAGTAGGCCATTCGATCTAAATTTCATCATATTATACATATTTTGGAGGTGAAGAACAAGTCTATAATCAATTCAAGGTGAATCATACAAGAATTTTGAAAATTCATAGTCTAGTTTTAAGATTTGAGCCAAGAACGTAGATTTCTCATACTTCTTCTATCTTTCTTGTTTCGGGTATTTTTTCCAATAATTCTTGTGTAATTTAATTATAAGAATGTTAGGCTAAGGGCATGTTCTCTTTACTGTTTTCAAACCATTTTCAATTTTCAGATTTCGAGAACACTGAAAACATGTTTACTTACCATTTTCATAAACGAATTTCCAAAAACGAGTCTAAATTTACAAAGAAAACGGAAAACGCCAAAATGTTGTTTTGGCTATTTTCAGTTAAAACAAAGCAAAAACTTCATTTGTTTTTTTATTTTTCAAAACAATTNACACTGAAAACATGTTTACTTACCATTTTCATAAACGAATTTCCAAAAACGAGTTTAAAATTTACAAAAAAAAAAAGAAAAACGTCAAAAAAGTCATTTTGTCTATTTTCAGTTAAAACCAAGCCAAAACTTCATTTTTTTATTTTTGAAAACAATTTTTCAAAATGACAAAAAGAATGCGTTTTCAACAATCTTAAAATGGACACTCAAAACACAAAACTCAAAATGAATTCAAAACTCAAAACTAAAAACTGAAATACGAAAAGAACATCCCCTAAGTTTTTCATTATATTTGATGAATAATGAACCATATTATTTGTTTATTTTTGACAATTATTTTAGTATTTCTTGATTTTTCTTCATTGATCTTGCATTCCCATTGAACTATTTAACTGCTTGATCACCAATTAAATATTAAGTTGCTTGTTGTAGTGTAAGAATATTCACAATAGGTTTAGAACGCGGCAAAATCAACACATGGGTAATAAGTATTAGAAATAATATGTATGGCATGTACAATCATGTACGATAAATCATATGAATCAATGCATGTTTTTCATATGAATTCGGATTAGGAATATGATATGCTCGTGTTAAACATAGATTTAATATATTTTGGAAAATAATATTGAATAATAGTTGATTATCGATTGTCTTGAATACGTAAATTTACTAGATTACGAATTAAGAATTGAATTAAATGGCAATAGGGGGGTTCACAATTACAATACAAACATTCACATATTAAATAAATACTTTATTTGCTTTGTTAGTTTAGGATTAATATAAAAAAAGGTACAAATCATCTCTTTTGATATCACCACCCTTCGAATTTAATAGTAGTTATTGAACTACAAATTCGACCTTATTCTCCGTGGAACAATACTCTTAACTCACAAATTGTACGCTTGCGGGTTTTATCCGAACAACTACTAACAAATTCTTTCCATTTTTTAGGTTATTAAAAGTGGAAAGAAATTTGAATGGACACAAGAGTACGATGTCACCTTCCATGTATTGAAAGAACACTTGGGAAGGCTCATCTCCTATCTAAGCATGTTCTAAGAGAATATTGATGTTGTATGTGGATGTCCCTTATGTCGCTATGAGTTCAGTTATGGTCAAGAAAGAGAATCAACAATTAACTTCCAGTATACTATATAAGTAAAGAACTCCAAGATATAGAGACTATATACCCAGAGATAAGCTAGCTCTTGCCTTTGAAATAAGTCCTGCAAAACCTGATGTGTGGAAGGTTGATGAAATGAGTAATCGAGTTGAGACAGTTCTACATCAGCTTCAGAGCAAGGATGACATTCAAGGGCCAAGCCCTAACTGATTTTATGACACAAGATTGACCATTACCTCAAACCCACCAGAACCTGCAACAGGGAAAAAATTTGTGGATGGTTCATCAAGCAACGCCAGATCAATAGTTGGGATTTTACTGGTGAGCCTCGAGCCTATGTTTTGCAATTATAAAAAGATAAAAAAAAATAAAAATTCCATACGATCTTTCAGTTTCTGTAACAATTCCCAATGGCTATGATTAACAACCGGTCAACTATGTTAACCATGGAGCCTGTAAAAGAGTTATTCCTCAGTTCCAGATCTGGTCCTAAATGTTCCCTTCTCCGTGTTCAAATTATTTCGTTTCTTGTTCGAGGCTTGGTGAAAGTATTCAGATAAAATTCAGTTATTCAGTATAGAAGCTTAACATTCAGGTTTTTACTATATTGTACCCTAGAAAACTAGTGCTCAACTAATCTCAAGCACCTAAGTTGAGAGAGCGACTTTGTTTTAAGAATACTGTGCTTATATAGGCCTGATTTGCTACTCCATTACCTTTTAGTTGTAAATTTCTTTTTCTTGTAGTTTTTAAATATATTATCTTATTTTTTATTTTTGTTTAATAATCTTAAAACTGATTCGCTAATAACGAACTTGTTGTATTTTGCCTGCAAATTAAGGAATTACGAACACATTGTATTTTTTTTTTTTTTTTCAATTTGAGAAAGTAACAATTTTGTTTAGTGTTTTATAGATGACAACTGATTCGACCATTGGTGTTTTGGATACTAAAAACCATAATGTGACTCAATTGTCAAGTCCTAGTTTTACCTGAACAGTACCTCAAATAGCTGGCCTTGCTGTAATAGGAAAAAAAAAAAAAATTCAATTGGTTGAATTTCAAAAGGCATCAACATAAGATTTTTTATTTGACCACCTTAAATCTCGCAATGTCCTTGATTAAGGATGCTTCGGAATTTAAAGAGGGTAAGGGATATATATGAGGTAGCAGTGTGCTTGATGTTTGGAAATATTCTGGTTTCTAGTACCGCTATTATATCATGAGCAGTTTGGCTGATACACTGTACAACGTGCACAGTACGATGAAAATAACTAAGAAATTATGGAAGTCTTTAGACTAAAAGTTTAAAAAGTAAGGATGCCAGCTAAGAAATTTATTGTTAGCTACTTCCTAGATTTCAAAACGGTGGACTCCAAAATTGTGATCAATCAAGTGCCCAAGTGATTTTGCATAAGAATAATGAAGAGTGAATGATCTTGACTGAAACTTTCCGAAATGTGGCTATTATTGAGAAGCTACCTCTAGCATTGAAGGATTTCAAAAAATTTCTAAAGCGCAGGCAAAAAGAAATGAATCTTGAAGAACTGATTGTTAGACTTTAAATCGAAGAAAACTACAAAAGTTATGAAAAGAAGGGGCTCAATCCGACTATGGCTAAAGAAAATATTGTGTTGTATGGTGGAAATTCTAAGACCAAATGAACATATCTGCCCATCTGGAAAATGGTCCAAGCTAGGACAGAAAGGTAGAGTTTCCAAAAAGAAATTTCAAGGAAAATGCTACAATTGTGAGAAAATAGGAATGTTTGGAGTGTAGGTTGTCATAGATGAACAGTAAGAAAGAAGTAAACATGGCTTATGACATCACATATGACGTGTTGAAATAAGTTTAGCAATAGTTATTTTTAAAGTAAACCTAGTGGGTTCAACCCAATGGAATGGTGGATTGGTATTGGTGCTACCTGACATGATTTCTTTGATAAATATCACTTTGTTTGAAGTAATGGAGAATTATATGATAGGCTATTTAAGCTCAATGTTATGATTGAAAAACTAAAAATAAATAAAGTTAATTCGTTTGCTCATTTTCTTGAATCTTCCAATTTGTGGCATGATAGATTAAGACATGTTAATTATGATACTTTGTGTAGATTAATTAACTTAAATTATATACCCGTATTCATATTGATTCTAAATATAAGTGAAAGACTTGTATTGATACAAAATTGACAAGGTCATCTACTATATTGTTCTTTGGTATGAACTAGGATTGCTCGCTAGATAGGTAGAATAGATGAGAAAATATTAACCAACATAGGGGACAAAGGATGGAATGAACCCATTTCAATCAATTGATTTTATTCACAATGGCTATGTGATTTAAAATAAGTACAAAAAAGAAATGGCAACAAGTACTTGATTACTTTTGTCAATGATAATACAAAATATTGTTTGTGTGTATTTGCTTAAAGTAAGGAAAAAGTTGTTGAGAAATTTGTTTTGAAAATCAACTCAATAAGAAAATGAAGAGGTTGAGAAGTGATTGTGGTCTTGAGTATAAAATACCATTTACTGAATTCTGCATAATATGGGATCACACAATAAATCATAGCACCTTATTCGCCCTAGTAAAGTTGTGTTACTGAACCAAAATATTACACTATAAAAGAAAGTATGAATGCAATGTTCATGAGTTCTAGATTGTTACAAAACATGTTGAGGGAAGCTGTGTTGTCAAAAATTTACCTTTTAAATAAGATGTCCCAAAATAGTAAAAAAAAAAAAAAAGAGGAGATTTATAAGTTTTGGAAATGAAGGAAGCTTTCACGTAAATACTTACTAATGTGGATGTGTCTTGACAATGTTCGAGATGTGAATTGCATCTTCATTTTCTATGCACACTATAGTAGTGCTTTTCAATTTCTTATACACGAGTCTAAAATCTCATACCTACATAAAAAAATGATAATAAAATCGAGAAATGATTTGCCCTTGAAAATGTACTTCTGTACAAATACAAAGAAAAAGCAAGCTACTTCAAATGAACATATGTAACTGCGATTAGCAATAATTAGGACAAATAATAAGAAAATGAAGTTGATGTTGAATCAAGATTTAGCAAAAAAGATGGGATGCGAATTTTTCTGAACTATATGTTAGAAAGTAAACCTCAAAACTTTAAGGACATTGTGAACTCTTCATAAAGACCTTAATAGAATGAGGCTATTAAAAGAGAAATAGATTCAATTCTAGAAAACCATACATGGGAGTTGGAGATCTTTCTTGGGAATGCAACCTACTATGATACAAATGGATTTTCAAGAGAAAAACGAAAGTAGATGAAACAATTGATAAGTATAAGGCCACATTGCTGATAAAAGGTTATAGACAATGATAAGGCATTGATTAGTTTGATATGTGTTCTTCGGTAACAAGAATAACCTCCATTAGGATGATATTTAGGGTTGGAGCTTTGTGAACTCTTGAAGCACATTAACTAAATGTGAAAACTACATTTTTGAATGGAGATTTAGAAGAAATCTACATCGAAGAACCTCAGGGTTTTTCTGTACCAGGGTAGATAAATAATATTTGTAAATTGATGAGGTCATTATATGTATTGAAATAAGCATCAAAATAATAGCATGAAAAGTTTGATAATGTCGTGATGGAATTTGAATTTAAAATTAATGGATGTGAAAAATGTGTTTATGAAAAAAAAATAACTGTCATTTTATGTCTTTAATGTTGATGACATGCTTATTTTTTGTAGTAATAATAAGATGATTAAATTCATTAAAGTTATGTTGAATTCTAGATGGGCATGAAAGTACGATTTTACTTGTGTAATACTTGAAACTAAAATTTCAAGAACATCACATGCACTCATTAGAAGTAAGGCACATTGTTGCATTTTTTTATATCGTAAGTGTACGATATCGTAACAAACAGTATAGTAGACCTTTGAGTCCGAATATTGTTCCCACGAGGACCATACTTCAGGACTTAATCAAATTTTTCTAACTCATATTTGATAAAAGTAAGTAAATAATTATGATGATTGTGATTATTTTTCCTAACTACTTTTAACTAATTGAAAATATAAAAAGATTGCAAACAACGGTTGATTGAAGATTGAAATATGTGATGAATATTAGGGCATAATAATTTCATCTATTGATCACCTTAATTCTGAATTCAAGATTCATAATCAAATGTAGTGTTCGGTAGAATTTTTCTATTGTATTCAATTTACCTCTCTCGAGTTCTCATTGAGCCTATTTAACTAATTCAATTCCATATCTCTATATAAATCAACATAAGTTAAACAAAACACTAGTTCTAAGAATTCATATTATGACCGCAATAATTAGTATAAGTATCTATACACGTTGTTAGGTTTTAATTGTGTTACTGGCGATTCTGTAAACAAAAGGGACTTAATTGTAAATGTTGTAAAAAGTCAAAGAGTAATGTGCAATTATGTGAAAATATGTTTATTAGGTCTAGGGTTCAAATATGGCAAAAAAAGGAAAATACGGTACGGATTTTCACTAGACTGTCACCATGGATTGGTTCGAGCGTCAAAAACAGAACCTCCATCGCTTGACTGTCACCTTGCCTTGGCTCGAGCGATAGGTTTGTTCGAGATTTAAAGGTTTTTCCCTGGCCCATTACTTTTCTAACCTACCTATATAGACCAAAACACATCTGTACGAAAAGTGAGAAGGTTGAACATTGAGAGAGCTT
>CAIGRT010098062.1:0-11099 GCA_903798405.1 Fraxinus platypoda | reverse complement strand
GTGTGGTAGTGAGATTGATAGGTGCATTGTCTAAATTAGGGACCTGTGCCATTTTGCTTCCTCCCGCTCTCTGAAGTCTCTTCTTTCCTGGTGATTATGTGTTCGATGAAGGTGACTTTTTGCCAGGACGGGTGATTATTTTGTGTACAAACCAATGAATGGGTCGCGACGCTGCGTTCACCGAAGAGTCGCCTCTCCACGCCGGCTCCGGTACCGGCTCATCTCCTTCGTCCAGAGGGAAGGAAGAGAGGGGATGGATTGGAAGAAGAGAGAAGAAATTGAAAATGGGGGCAGTGGAGGTGTTAAAAATAGCCATTTTCGGTGTTTTCCTTTTTTCCCTGTTTTTGCTTGAAAACAACTAAAACGTTGATTTTATTGTTTTGTGTACAAATTTTTTGTTGTTTTCAGAAACGCGTCTTCAAAAATAGAAAAGAGAACGCGTTTTCATTGTTTTGGAAAATCGAAAATAGAAAACGATCCAAAACGGCCAAAGAAAACACCACCTTACCTTTTTTAAAAATAAATTTTTATACAAGTGTTTTTATGAAATAATCTTTTCGTGCATAAAACGATTTTTGAGTTTTTATCATTCATTGCTAAATATCGAAATATTAGTACCTATTAAGTGCGTTTTAACATAGACAATTGTTGATAAATATGTCAGAATATAACTTAATTCTATGTAATTTACGTTTTGCAGGACAACGTAATGAATGTATTGGAAATAAGGAGAAACATGTGGGAAAATGACCAAAATGAAGGAAAAGCAAAGTTCAGGGACTAAGATGCAAATAACCAAAAGATGAATCGAAAGAGGAAATGAAGATGCGAAGATGTCGAGATCAAATTGAGTTAAGGAATGAAGCATTGGAAGAAGAAGAAGTGCGAAAAGAGGCCACAAAACGAGAAACGGAGTTCGAGGACCAAAACACAACAATTGAGAAATGCACTGAGCTATGCGGTCGAATAACAGTATTCCTATGCAGTTACAAGAGTTGTTTCAGAGATTTCTAGTACCAAGTTCAACTCTTCTATGCGACCGCTAGGAGTTTAACTATGCGGTCGTATAGTTGGTGTTTCGACGCGATTTTTCTGATTTCCTTATACGATTGGAACACTTAAGAAAACAATATCTAGGGCGTGTATTTAACCCCTAGATCCGTCCAGAACGGAGGAGAGGAGATGAATAAGATTTTTGGAGGAGAAATCAAGGCGAAAAAACAAGACGAGATGATTAACAATTCCATGGAGAGCTAAAAACCTGGATTCGATGATTTCAACACTTTTTGATTCATTTATTTTGATTTTCATGTTTTAAACAATTCAATGGTCAAGACTTCCTTTTCATAAAGTTGTTTTGAGATTGACTTAATTTTTATTAAATTTTTTATAGAATCAGTCACGTTTTTTCTATCGGATGATTGAAGAATTCGTTTAGACTTTATTCTCATTTATTTATGTTAATTGGTGTGATTCATTACTACTTTATACTTTAGTATATGGTTGTTTCTGAATCTGATTTTAATAAACAAAAGTGTGCATGCTATAGTAGGAGGATTAACTGTTAGAATTACAATTGAATAAACGGGTTTAAATGACACATTTTTCGGTTAGAGAAACTAGGTTGAATATCTCCAATTGCGTTATAAAAAATGAATAATTGATGTTGAATGATCCAATCCAANCACATTTTTCGGTTAGAGAAACTAGGTTGAATATCTCCAATTGCGTTATAAAAAATGAATAATTGATGTTGAATGATCCAATCCAATTGATGGAATTCCAAAACTTCACTATTTCAAAGTTGATTTTAACTTCATTCTAACAAATACATTCTTTCAATATTTCAAACTCAATCATAATTTCATTCGAACACAAACAAATTTTGAGATTTTAAAAGAACATTCACTTTTCGATCATATAAGTATTTTTACTATCTCCTCGTGGAATCGACACCCTGAATCTGTGCTGCAATTATCGCATTATTCTTTGGGCGTAATCAATACCCTTATATTCGAACTAAGAAATCTAGTTTTTGATCTTATTTCAAAATTTGCCTCTTAGACTTATCTTATTGATCTTTCTTTGATATTGTCTCTCATGCTCTTGATCTTGCTTTTTTTGACGTTTGNCATAAAACGATTTTTGAACTTTTATCATTCCTTGATAAACATCAAAGTATCATCACCTTTATTTTTGAACTAAGGAGTCTAGTTTTTGATCTTGTTTCGAAGTTTGTCTTTTAGACTTCTCGTCTTGATCTTTCGTTGATTTCGTCTCTCATGCTCTCGATCTTTCTTGCACTTATCTTTTAAGCTCCTGTTTCGAATGATTTGATTTGAATGTTTAAACTTTTACTTTGATCTTAATTTTGAGTCCGATTTATAATGCTTGATTGATTTTAATATTGAACTATCGTCACTCAAAATCTATTGTTAGAAACAATATTAATCTTGTTTTTTATGATCAAAACATTAAGGATGAAATCAATCATAGGTCAACAAACTTGTCACCACAAGCAACCATGTTGTCACGTGCTATAGTGCCGTCGTCGATGCCATAGAAGTGAAGAAGGTGCCAGTTAGGAAGAAGTGGAATACAGTAGTTGTGACCTTTTCTTGTGTTGAAAAATGAATTAATGTTAGAGGTGGGGTGGACGGGGTGAGGACGGATACACATGATTTATGAAAGAATATTTTTTTCTTCTGATTACTGAAATGAAAAAATCAAAAATCAAAAAATATGTTAAAGAGTATAATTTCCTCTATTTGAAATCCAATTTAAATTTATATAATCTCCCACTGAAAATTGTTTGACGCAAAACTTAACAATTCATCATTCGAAGAATAAAACGATCTACAAGCTTGCTTCTCTAGCAACATGTGGCTCGATTAACCTTAATTTACTCGACTTCAGGATAGTGATGTAAACGAGCCGAATCGAGCTGGCTCGTGAGCCAAAGGTTGCGGCACGGGTAAAATAGGCTTGAGCTTTTCGCTCGAAATGAAATGAGTCAAGCCAAAGCTTGGCCAAAAGTCAAGCCAAAGCTCGGGCCTTGTCGAACCGAGCCGACTTGCATTTTTTTAATCATGAAATTGATTTTTTTTTTTTAATCTTGAAACACATACAGCTGTGTAGACACAGTTGCCTGATACACAGCTAGCTTGTAGCTGCCAGCAAGCAGCTGTAGATGTTTGCATTAGCTGTCTGCCTGATGCACAGTGACACAAGCCGTAAAAACGAGCCCTTTTGGCCTTTTTACGGCTCAGGCTCGAGCCGATGCTTGAAAATAAGCTCGACTCGAGCTTCGGCTTAGTCCCATCGAGCCTCAAGTCAAGCCGGTTTGAACTTTTCATGGACCGAGCCATGGACTGTCTGAATCAACGAGCCGATTGAAATCCCTACTTCTGAATGACTCGAGTCAATATAATTTATATTTGCTATAAAAAAAATATAGACCTATCCCAATTTTTCAAAATATATTTTTCTATCTCTTCTTTTCAATCACATAAAATAATTTTACACATAATCTAAAAAAAAATTCTTCATTTTTAATCACGCATTATCCATCCATCTATTATTTCAAAATGCATTTTATACGAAAATGAATCAATCTACTATTTTAAAATGCATTTCATACGAAAATGAGGCTCAAAGGTGCCCATAAATCCCTTTAAATTCCAGCTTGTCGCAGGTTCCCTTTCGGCAAAAGCGCGCGAAACCAAGCAATCCCTTATTCGCATAGTTCACATTTCTCCTCTACTCAAGTACAATTGAGCAATTGTAGGGTTCCTACAATTACCATCTACGACTATGCCGGAGCTTCCGGAGGTGGAGGCGGCGCGTCGGGCCATAGAGGAGCACTGCATTGGGAAGAAAATTGTGAAATCAGTTGTCGCTAATGATTCCAAAGTCATCGACGGTGTCTCTCCGTCGGACTTCGAGGCAGCGCTCGCCGGAAAAACCATCGTCGCATCCCATCGCAAGGGCAAGAACATGTGGCTTCAGCTCGATTCCCCGCCTTTCCCCTCCTTCCAATTTGGTATTAAAATTACTTCTGCTTCTTTTTACCCTAGAATTCGATAAGTTATTAGTAATTTTTTGCTTTTCGCTATTATTTCCATTGTAAATAGTATTATTTTGGTTTTATTAGGAATTTCAGTTATCTTATTATATATATGCATATAAATTGAAAATAAAAATGTTATACCACTGCAGTATTGAACTAAATTTAGTTGGTGTATAGCACATGCAATGAAGATTAACAAACATCCAAAGGCTTTCCATATATAGTTTTTAAACCAAAGAAATATTCTAGTACTTATTGGTTAGTATTTTTGTAATAATATTGTACATTTTACTTCTTAAAATGAAAATGTAAAATATCTTTAGATACTAAGTTAATATTTAGTTTGTTAAAATCGTTGTATATGGAGGGGTATTTTTATAGTGAAAATCCATTGATTTCTAGGAAATTGTAGGAAGAAGGCAGTTAGAATTTGTTCCCTGTAGATAAAAAACATAGAACAACATTACAAAACTTGTCTTTTTTTTTGTGTACAGTATTTTTTTTTTCTTTTGAATCCAGTGCTCTAATATGGACATTCTTTGTTGCACGCTATATTTATCTTGAAATTTTGAAATGCTAAATGTCTAGGTTCATTAGAATCGAAATATCTGCAAGATTAGGGTCACAATTTGTATCGATTAAACAAATTGTTGGAATTGCCTAAGTGATACACTCTCGTAAGGCCGTATATTCTTCATGCGGATCAACGATAATTATCTTTGGTTTAAACTCCCACCACAACAACCCAAAAGACAACAAAAAGAAATATAACAACGTAATCATTATTTTACTGGTTATCATTTAACTGTTTATTCCAGTGACATATTTTCAGATTCTCTGCTTAGTTAGGGTATCTAATATCCAGAACAGATATCTCTAAAGATGAGGAAAACAAAGTTCTACTTGGATATTTATGACTTTGTTTGCATACATATGTAAAGTAATTAGAACCGATTCTTTTAGTATTTCCCTCAACTGTACTAAACTGATGCAACTTCTTGGATTTATTAATTTTTTTACTTCTCTACATTTTCAAGATTCAAAATGGACGTGACCTGGGCTTGGCTATTGAAAATGAACTTCATTTCACCTAGTTTTTTGTCCATTATGTTTTATAGGAATGGCAGGAGCTATATATATCAAGGGAATTGCTGTTACTAAATATAAGCGGTAAGTGCCGTTGCTCTTGTAAACAGACAATACAGCTCTTTCTTCCATTAAACTGACATTTTACTAACAAAACCAGTTTGTGGCATTAGTTTTATTTGATGATGCATAATTGCAATGGCTAGTATTGTGATTAAACAATTAATTGATTTCTAAATCTGAAGTCCTTATGCATATTCTTGAAGTCCTGTTATCTTCTGAAAAATAGTGTTATTTATCATTTTGCAGTCTTCTCATGGGGTGATTTCATCTTTGTGTATTAACATGGAACTTTTCCTTTGCTCTCTGAAGTCTTTTGACTGGTATATGGCCTTTTGGCATTAGGTATTTGGTTCCTGGGGACCGGAGGTGCACGTGGGTACCAGGGGGTGTTTGTGGTTGGACTGTTTTAAGATGGTTATTATTTTCAATTTCTATATAGTGGTCCTTGCATCCACAGACATATAGAATATCCCATGAGCTGCATGAGTGCGTGTCCGATCATGGAAAAACTGTCAATCACTTGCTTCAATATTTGCGAAGGAGGTGATTGTTGTAACAAATAGAGGATGCAGGGCGAAGGACAACATCATACAGTTTCTTTCACCATCGAGAAAGTAAATTATGTCTAGTGATAATAACCACGTACTTTTGCTGCCTGCAGGTCTGCCGTGAAGGATACGGATGAGTGGCCTTCCAAGTATTCCAAGTTATTCGTTGAAGTGAGCATTCTTCATCTACAGTATAATTAAATTTTAACTGCCTTCGTAATAAAGTTGACCATGACTTGTTCTAGATCACTCAATTTGTGAAATTTAATATTGTGTGCTTATGTATATATACACGTATATGTTATATGTGTATGCAGTATATACCCAGTTACCTGTATATTTAAATATTTAAAATGTGCAGGTAATTATGTCTATGGTGTATGAGCTGTTGTTATAGGTGCTATTACATCCACTGGATATCGTATATGTTTAAACTCATTGTCTCTTTTCTTCTTTTGCATACTTGGCTGCAACTTACAAGAATACTTCTTTAGTTTAGATGCACTTATTGACAGTGCTTCTGAAAGCGTTGATTTCTCAATTGCTGTGCAGTTAGATGATGGGTTGGAGTTTTCATTCACTGATAAGAGGCGCTTCGCTAAAGTTCGCTTGCTTGACAATGTAATGTCAAAATTATTTATACGACTAGTGGCTTTTAAAAGCCTTTTTGCTTGGAAAGTGATCTTCATGATGCTCGTTATAATTCAATTTTTACAGCCTGTTTCTGTGCCCCCAATATCTGAGCTTGGTCCTGATGCGTTGTTGGAATCCATGTCCGTAGATGAGTTCTACAACTCCTTGAGCAAGAAGAAGATTGGAATCAAGGCTCTTTTACTTGACCAGGTTTGCCCTTGAGTTCACCGGGAGGGAAGATTAAGTATTTTTCTTGCCAGTCATTGTTCTAGGAGTATCTCTATATATTTGTGCATCATCTTAAAACTTTATGCAATATGAGCACACACTTCATAGCTAATGCTTTTTCACAAAATTTATTCTTGTCCAACAATACAAATACTTTGAAATAATAACTCATGCTAATGATATATGTAAGCATCTTTGTTAACTAGATTACATTATTTTATGTTCCACGTGCAAAACTCGAGGCCGAACCCACCTGAACAAAAACCAGCATGTCCCTAACTTTTGAGATCAAACCAGCCTACCATCTTAACAGTGTTATATATTAGAAAGTACAAGCAGATCAGATTGCTATCCTGGAACTAAATACCAGTGAAAAAGCTCAGAACAGTCTTCTAAACCAACAAAATTAACTATAACTAGGAGTGTTAATGTTACTGACAGCAAATTGGGAGCGAATATCGAACAAACCTAGGATTGGAGTGAAGAAACTGGAGAAAGTGTCAATGAGGTCTTGGTCTAGTCATGAGGAAGCCAAGGACAGCATAGAGCTAGAATGCACTTCTCCCAGCAAAGCGATAACAATTTTAAAACTAGAAATTATTGGTTCAAGAGTGGGCTATTGGAAGGCAGTGCAGCCTATGTAAATAACATTCTAGTTCTTTGACATTTCAATTTTGGTGATTGATGCATTTTAGTCCAACCTCAGATAGGATTGGTGGGTTTTTTCAGGGAGAGCATTTGTCAACCTGCTGTTTAATTGTCTTGCCTGGAGGCTTTTAAATGAATATTGGCTCCAAAAAGTGGCATTTGGACAAGAAACCATGTCTAGTGTGTGTAACCCGGGTAGCTGATCTACTTGAGAAGTTGTTTATGATGTTCTAGACATCAGGCATACGTGTTGGGTCTTATAGTTAGAAACTATAAGTTTGGCACTGAAAATCGCCAGTCAAATTATAATAAATAAAACTCATTGTGTGACTAACCTCTAAGGCCAATAGGCTAGGCGTGACGAGTTGGCAGTCTTTCTTGAAGTTCTTTCTTTTTTAATACAGCTGTAAAAGGCCACAGTTCTACTAAAATGTGGCCAGTTAGATTTACTTGACATGAGATTGACTTCATTATGTTTATGTTCATTGTTGGATGGGTGTTTGATTGGACATGTTACCATTAAATGAATGGAGAAGATTTACTACAGGAAGTTGTCAATTCTCAGAGTTTCTTATTTATTGACATATATTTATAGTATCATTGACTTTTAAAGAATATAGTTTGTATCCCATGCAGATGAAGTTTTTGTCGGATAACGTGTCTTTATGTTGTTACTCGTGTTTATAGTGCTTGGACTCTAGCAAAATGACAAGTTGGAAATTTTAAGAGCATATTTGGGTGGCTTACGCTTAAAAATAAGTACCAAATGCGTGGCTGGTTTTTAGTGTGGTCCCACCTAAATTCAAATAAGCCACAGATTTGGTGCTTATTTTTAAGCCTAAGCCACCTCAAACATGCTCTAAATGCAGTTTTGATAGTTTCCCTGTTATATAAACAAGCTTCTTGTCTTGATTAAGATTTACTGAAATGCTGGTTTATTTTCTTCTGTAGTTTTGATTTTTTAAACTACTATTTTTCTCTGCAGAGTTTTATCTCAGGCATTGGCAATTGGATGGCTGATGAAGTACTATATCAAGTGAATATGCTTTACTCTTCCCATCCTCTATTTCCTTCACTAGAGAAATATGGTTATTATCAATCGATGTAAAATTCATCGGAACTGATTGACTAGTTGTTGATTTTATTTATCCTGTGAGTCTATGGATCATGAACAAGTAATAAAGTGGACCTAAGAGTCCAAGTATCGATCTCATGAGGAATAAGTATTTAATCTAGTTTTCAATTAACTTACTCTAATCGAATATACACACAATCATTAGATGAGATGGATAGTTTATATTAACAACCTAAATTATATAACCTAACTAATCTTACTAAGTGGTAGAAAGCAATTGTGAAACTTAATTAATCGAACAAACACTAGAACCCCGTATTCCCCTACATTCTTCCATCTCAATATCAATTTCATAATTTGATAACACTTATTTGATTATGAAGATCAATGTTCCTCTCTTATCAAATAATCTATTTCGAGCAAAATTAAATCTGTTCTCGCATATGAGCCGATAATATACCTATCTTGAATGCGAACATATAATGATATATTAAATCAAAAGAACATCTATTTAGATCATGCAAAGCATAGATAATTAAACCTAACGTGTACAGGACCTTACAATGATTGCTACTTGTGCTGAATTCTTATTCCTTTTCCCAAACATCAATAGAAATCCTACATTAATTCAATTAGTAGCTAATAATATGAAAAGTATTAAATTTTTAACAATCATTCAAACCAAACCAACATCTAGTGTCAAAATATAGAATTTAATATAAAGACTTCAAAATATAGGGTTTAACATTATCCTAGCATCTATATAACTAGTTAGAATCATTATAATACAATAACACCAATTAAAGGGGGGACAACATCACCTGA
This sequence comes from Fraxinus platypoda, assembly GCA_903798405.1. Taxonomy (NCBI): domain Eukaryota; kingdom Viridiplantae; phylum Streptophyta; class Magnoliopsida; order Lamiales; family Oleaceae; genus Fraxinus; species Fraxinus platypoda. Next base: position 1,924 of record CAIGRT010098062.1, on the reverse strand, counting down.
AATTGGAGTGTAGGTAGAAAGATGGAAAATAGTCTTTAATCTGGAATTCCTTCAATGGTTCTTGATTTCTCTCCTTATCTTCTTCTTCAAACCCAAACAATAATGTATAAAAAGATATGGATTTGGTGAATTGCAACAAAAGCTTTGTAAAGAATGTAGATTTGTTGACCTCCAATGACTCTTTTCTTTGTAATGATTGTGAATTTTTAGGTACTAGAGCATCCAAGCTTCCTCCTCTTTGAATGATAGATGAAGGGTTGTATTTATAGGATAAGAATTAGGTTAAATTTCATGCCCTAATTACTTTCCAAGAAGTGGTTGGATCAGACAGGAAACAAAATAATTTCTATCCCCTATAACCATGCTATCGCATAGTAAAAAATCCTTGTGATCGCATGGTTATAAACTAAAACATTCTAGTCATTGATATTGACTCCCCGCTATTGCATGGTTATAAGCTTTGGATTTATTTTTCCTCTTCCATGTTCAAGTTGGTCTCCGGTTCAATACTTTTTGTGCGACCTTGGTCATTTCAAGTTTTCGTCCAACTTTGATCCTTTTTCATCCTAAATTTCAACTTTGATGCTGAAACTTTCAACATCTTCAAAATTGCTCTAGAAACTTCATAATAGTACAAATTTGGTTCGTCTCATGTTTCGAAAGTTCACAATTTAGTCTCCAAAATTTTTATAAGTTGAATTTAACTCCCGAAACTTGTCAATCACCTCTGATTGCTCCATTAATGCTTCTAATTGATCAAATGCAATCCGGTTGATCATCAATTTCTCCGAAACAACCCCAATTTAGCTCTAAAAATGTCATTTTTCATGCAAATTGCATCCAAATGCACCCAATTCAGGCTTTTACTTACAATTAACCTAATTTAACCTAAATTAGATAGATATCTGCACAATTAGCAATAAATATTCAAGTATAGAAGTCCAAGTATATAAAATGCACTTATCACTAGTTACCGAATTTTTCTAATGTGGTTAGAAACTGTGGGACTATTCGTTCCAAACAAGTATAGGACTATGCTCATAACACAGGCAAATATGCCCAAGTTTCCGATTTTGCTTGTATCCAATTCTATCTTTAATTATCTAGTATGTCATAGTGTGACCTAAAAATGTTATACAGTCCAACTTTATTAAACTGTCTGTGGTTTAACAGGCAAGGATCCATCCTCTGCAAACTGCTTCCAGTATGTCCAAAGAAAGCTGTGCAACATTGCTCAAGTGCATTAATGAGGTGGGTAATTATGTTTTAATATGAATTACTGGCTTCATTCTTCTCGTCTTTAGTGAAGCATACATTCCATATGGCTATTACTAGAGGTCGTACTTTTAGGTCACAAAGTTTGCAGTTAAAGTTGATGCTGACAGCAGCCGCTTCCCTGTTGAATGGATGTTTCATTTTCGGTGGGGCAAAAGGCCTGGAAAAGTTAATGGTAAGATATTTTTGACACACATGGTCATTTTGACGTTAATCGTTTTCTTACAGGTAATTGAACAGGCCATTGAAGTTGGGGCAGATAGTAGTCAGTTCCCCAGTAATTGGATTTTCCATTCCCGGGAAAAGAAACCTGGAAATGCTTTCGTTGATGGTTTGGTTCCTGACCTTCACGATATTCTTTCATGTGCTCCTATAATGCTTATTTTCTCCACTGAACTTGGATGATCATACCAAACGCGCGAGGAATCATATCTTGAAACCCCACTAATATTTCCTAGCTGAATATTTATATGTTATTTCTTTGATTGAATCTTGCTTTTCGGTAATTTGCCTCTTTCATTTCATAGGGCTCATTCATTGTCATCCATACTTCCTGTTCTGGTTTCAAATTAAATGATTATACATAAGAAAATTCGTAAATTCACTAAGGGTGCGTTTGATTGCTGTGGAGTAAAATCAACCTTCTTTG
>CAIGRT010098049.1:0-18266 GCA_903798405.1 Fraxinus platypoda | reverse complement strand
GATTGAGTTTTGAACTCTGTCATTGTTATATTATGCTGTAGATTATCCCAACAACACGGTGTATAATTTTTCTCTTTTCCCAATACACTTCACGAGGGAAAAAAAAATTGTTCCCACACAAAGGAGATGAAGAAGAAACTAGGAATAAAAATAAGAACACCGAAATAAAGATGAAGGCTCAAACACGAATATCGTTGTCCTCAAATGATATTTGTCCCATCTCAGATCGAATTTGATGCTTAAAGGGATATCGACAAATGATTTGAAGGATTAATTAAGTCTTGTAATAGAAAAAACATCTAAAAACTTAGTGTTTCTATCAAAATTTCAAGAACACAAAACAAAATTTGAATATGAAGTGAGAGATATTTTTATCTTTCTAGTGGAATTTGATTTGATCCCAAGTAGTTTTGTATATATTTGTATTGATCATTAATCACATATTTATAGACATCAATCAATACTATATAAATGGTGCCAAAACATGATGAAGGATTGCAATTTTTCATCCAAAAAGATACCATATTTCAAATTGAAAAACCAGCCATCTATGCGGCCGCATAGGTTGTTCAATGGCAGAGTGTACAAGCCCTGCAAGTAGTGGTGGCAAACGGGTCGAACGGCTTGTCATCTCGTCCAAGGCGAAGGGTTTATTTTTTATTTTTATTTTTTAAAAAAGGTTTATGTTTAAAAAAAAATTAACGAGCTCGTGAGCCGAAGCTCAGCTCGGCCCACAAGTCATGAGCTCACGAGCCGAGCCAAATCTCGGCTCGGCCCACGAGCCACGAGCTCACCGGCACAGGCCGAGACCTCTACCTGCAAGCCAGCTTCTACTTTTTGTTACACGGGCTTTTTATTGATTTTGAACAACAATTTCCACAATCTCCCTTGTTCAATATTCAATAAAATCTTATATTCAAAATATACAATACTCATGCATAAAGATTATATATCTTTCGATTTCAATCTAATCGTAGTGTAATTCAAACAAAGTAAAGTTGAAATTAAAGGTAGCATGAAAGTTTTGAACCAATTATCTAATCGTAGTGTAATTCAAACAAAGTAAAGTTGACATTAAAGGTAGCATGAAAGTTTTGAACCAATTATTCCTTATGACAATACCGATAAGAACATACAGACACAAAAGTATTACATGTTCTCAAGTTCATCAATCTCGCTTAGCGGTAATATAGCTTTGCGCTTATCCTATTCAACAAAATTTTAATAGAGAAACTCTAACTATCTATTGAGACAGCACCACCTCGAAATTCATATAAGTGAAATTCTTCCAATGTCTTTATTACTTTTAGGGATACTTGTATATTGGTACTGAATTTCATTAAGAGTTTAAAGCTCAACCCTTATTCAAGTAACAACCAACATTATATATTATTATGATAGGGTCATCGCGGATTTTATAATGTTGAAACTATTTACATATCGAATCACTTATTGTTACCCTTTGAACCCATGAATTAATTAAGTAATAACAGATATGATTGCCATCATTAGTGAATCTTTTATTTTAAGAGTTTAAACTACATCCTACTGGAAGTAGATATTACTAAATCTCTATTTAGAGGTTTTGTTAAAGGATCCGCTAAGTTCTCTATTGATTTAAACATAATTTAGAGAAATTATTCCACTCTCGATTAATTTCCTTATATATTCATGTCTTAGACTCATATGTCTAGAATTTCCATTGTATGTCTTTGTTAATGTGGCTTGACTATCACACATGATAGATATTGAAAATGTATTCTTCGGTCCCAAAGGTATCTCATAAAGTAAATCCTTAAGCCACTCAACTTCTTTCCCAATTTCTGATAACGCTACAAATTCAAACTCCATAGTTGGGTGTATAATACAAAACTGAACTTCTTAATCACATTCTCAATATAATGTGATTGACTCAAGTAAAAACCCCCACCAGTTTTTGCAACTTTGATACCAAATATGGTATCTACTTGTCCAAAATCTTTCATCATGAATGTGGAACATAGAAACTTCTTCGTTTCTTTAATTCCATCCATGTGATTACTCATAATCAACATATCATCAACATACAAGTAAATAAAAATTTTATATTCATCACATACTTTAGAGTATAAACATTTATCTACATTATTATTGATGAAACCAAATGAATTAATATCTAAATCAATTTTTTCATGTTATTTCTTAGGTGCTTGCTTTAGACCATATAACACTTTCACTAACTCACACACCTTATGTTCATTTCTGGGTTGACCAACAAAGACACATTTAATGCCTCTTGGACAACGATATGCCTCTTAGACCCAACTTGATCCTATTAGGGTTTGTGTTCTTATAATATGCAAGACACCTCCACATTTTGAAGTATCCAATATTAGGTTTTCTTCTTTTCCACAATTCAAAAGGAGAAACCTTTTGTAAATTTATAAGGAATCCTATTTAATATAATACATGCACTCAACAATGCTTCACCATATAAATTAAATGGCAACTTAGCATAAGTTAACATGTCATTTATCATTTCAATACAAGTTCTATTTTTTCTTTTAGGCAAACCATTTTGTTCAGGTGTCCTAAGTACAGAATATCAATAAAGTATGCCTTGTTATTCACAAAATGATTTAAAATCACTAGAACAATATTCACCTCCTCTATCACTTCTTAGAGTTTTTATTTTCATACTTAAGTGATTTTCAACTTCATTTTTATATATTTTAAACATATCAAAAATTTTGTATTTCTATTTCATTAAATAAACATATGTATATCTAGAGTAATCAATCTATAAAGGTAATAACATATATATTTCCACCTCTCGTTAACATACAATTTAATTCACATATATTTGTATGAATTAATTCTAAAATATTAGAAGTCCTATTTACACTTTGATAAGACTCCTTAGTCATTTTAGATTCTGCACATGTTTTACATTTAAATGCATCATTTTCATTATATGATATTTGTCCGTATAAATTAATTCTAAAATATTAGAAGTCATATTTACACTTTGATAAGGCTTCTTAGTCATTTTAGATTCTACACATGTTTCAAATTTAAATGCATCATTTTCATTATATGATATTAAGTTACATTTTAACATTCTTTTTATGGTACTCTTACCTATGTAGCCTAATATAACATGCCATAAAGTAAATGAATCAATCAAATAAACAAACTCAACTTTATTATTAACCAACTTGTCAATTGTACAAAGGTTGACCATTCATTCACTAGAATAATATTTTTAACAAATTTTTCACTTAAGGATAATACAAGTTTACTGGATTCATAAACACTTTTTATATCCGATTTTCCTAAGAAATTACCACTAACTAAATTCCTATTCATTTCAGGAACACGTAGTATATTTGTTAAAGTGACTGTCGGAAGTGGAGATAATTTCTACATTTTCTTTCCCAACCACTTTGAAGCGGCCTTCGTTACCCCATTTAAATCTCTTAATCTCCATCCACTTTATAATAGGTCTTAAATACCACCAACAAATAACTTTTCCCTTGATTTGATCTCGCTTATGGTGGCCACAATGTTGTCTTCTTTGATGGATTTCACTTTTCTTTCGGAGTTGTTTTGCTTTCGGTGTCGATATTCCTTTGCATAATGTCCCAATTTCCCACATACAAAGCAACAACCATTGGACTTTTTTTAAAACTTGTTAAAGTTCTTAAAATGCTTTTTCTTATTGGATTTATTTGAAGGTTTGGTCTTTTCCACAACATTGGCCTTTGAAATACTTTCATAAGAATTGTCATTCTTATCTCTTGCTCTCTATTCTTTTTCAATTCGAAAATGTTTTTGCACTTATTCAAAAGAATAATCTTCGGAACTATGAATTATTTTTTTCCAATATTCTTTCCAAGTCTCCAAGAGTTTTGCAATGATTGCTCCTACTTGGAAAGATTTCGGGATTTCAATTTTTACCGCCTTCAACTTGTTGACAATAACTTGTGACTCATGTACTTTGGGAAGAAGGTGGATGTTATCAAGGAATTTCTTAGTACCTTCTTTTTCGGCTTTATACTTGTTTTCAAAGCATCCCATATTTCTTTTGCCGATGATGTATTTGTGTAGATGTCATACAATCAGTTGGATAGAGCGTTAAGAATATGATCGCGACATAAGAGTTCATCGGCTTGAAGCTTTTGTCTCTCCATTTTTACGATTTTGGTATCTCTATCAGTTGAATCCACAAGTGGTGTCAATTTTGGATCAAGAATATAGAATATCTTCAATGCCATGAGAAGAAATTTCTACTTGTCTTGCCATCTTGTAAAATTTGCCCATCAAATCAATTTAGACGGACAAGATCTTGATTCATCAATTTGATCGTCGCCATTGTAGTTTCATTCTCCATTGCAAAATATCATTTGAGATTGAAGGAAAAAATGTTCATACACAAAGGAGATGAAGAAGATATTAAGAATAAAAATAAGAACACCAGAATAAAGATGAAGGCTTAAACACGAATATCATTGTCTTCAAACGACATTTTCTCCCTCTCGGATTGAATTTGATATTTAAAGGGATATCGGCAAATGGTTTGAATAATTAATCAAACCTTGTAATAGAGAGAACATCTAAACATCACTAAAACTTCAAGAACACAAAACAAATTTTGAATATGAAATGAAAGAGTTTTTATCTTTCTTGTGGAATTTGATTTGATCTCAAGTAATTTTTTTATACATTTGTATTGATCATTAATCACCTATTTATGGACCTCAATCAATGCTACACCAAATGGTACCAAAATATGATGAAAAGTAACAATTTTTCATCCAAAAAGACACCAAATTTCAACTTGGAAAACTAGCCCAACTCTATTCGGCCACATAAAACAAATCTATGACAAGGCGTACAAGCCGTGCAAACCAGCTTGGCATCACATAGGGCAAAATTTTGTCCCTCAATTCTCTTGTTCCACACACATTTTTAGTGATTTTGAACAACAATTTCAGCACTTTACTTTTTTCATTTCATAGCGTCAGGCCTTATTTCTGATAGAAGAAAACTATGTCTATCTCCAACTTGTCGATTGGGTTATCTCAAAATCCTCGATCCATGACTCTGTTCTACTTTCTTTATGATCACAGTTTAACCCATTTCTCTTTCTTGATCCGACACCATTTTCAAGAACCAATGTTTATCAACCTTCAACACTGCCCTCGATTCACAATGGTGTTTGTGAACTTCAAGAACGAATTGAAGCAGTTAAAAACATGCAGAAAATGACCGAAGCAATGAAACTAGTAGCAGCAGCAAAGGTGCGGAAAGCCCAAGAAGTAGTCATAAATGGTCGGCCTTTTGCTGAAACCCTTGTGAAAGTTTTGTACAGCATCAATGATTAGTGCCAATTGGAAGATGTGGAAATTCCTTTGACGACCATTAGGCCTGTAAAGAAAGTTGCTCCTGTTGCTATAACAGGTAATAGAGGTCTATGTTGTAGTTTCAACAAAGTAGTATTGAAAACGGTTGAGGCTTGGATTGTTGAAATATCGAAATCAAATCCTGAAGGAACAACAGGAAGAAGACCACATGGAGAATGAAGATGAATGATGACAAAGCAAAGGGGAACCATTTTCTGTTATCACATTACCGGCATTGTAGTGTGTTTTGTATAGCCAATTTCATTTTTATTTTTGTATAGAATATATAATAGAATTTTCCCTTCTAGATCCGTCTCATTGGATGTATATATATCACACAATGATGTACAGGAAATCTGTGAATTTTATTCCAATGAAATCATCTTCTTCACCAGTTTGTTCTTGAGTACTGTTGTATTGCTTTTCTCCTTTTTAGTTTGATATTTTTATATGGTATCAGAGCTGAGCTATGGCCAATGTTCATAGCACTACAATAGACTCGACAAATCCAAATCCAAATTGAAATCAAAATGACAATCAAAACGCCAACACAAATCCAACAGCAAACAACCACCTTAATACAAATCCTAATGATCCCTGGAGCCCTTATTTCATTGGTGGAAATGATGGTTCTGGGGCGATTCTGGTTACTTACATACTTGACAACACCAACTATTATGCTTGGGCAAGATCTATGAAGAGAGCACTTCGAATCAAAAATAAATTAGGCTTCATTAATGGGAGTTTATCTGAATCAGCAGATCCTAACAGCCCCTTGATGGAATATTGGCTTAGATGCAATGATATAGTGATAGCCTGGCTGCAAAACAACATGTCTATTGATATTAAATCTTGCACTTTGTATGCTGGCACAGCTCGAGAACTTTGGTTGGACTTAGAGCATCAGCTAGCCCAACAAAATGCCCCACGAATTTATGAGGTAAAACAGGCCATTACCACTTTAATGCAAAACCAGGATGCTGTAAGTATATATTTTTCAAAATACAAGACACTTCTCGATGAACTAATGAACTATGAATCGATTCCTAATTGCACTTGTGGGGGACTAAGATCTGTTGTTGAAAACCAGCAAAGAGACTGGGTAATGAAGTTCTTAATGGGTTTAAATGATTCATACAAAGCACTTAAGGCTCAAGTTCTATTAATCAAGCCTTTTCCCATTCTTAATGAGGTATATTCCTTAATCCAACAAGAGGAAAAGAGAAGACAAATCTTAGCAGATATTTCCACACCTCATTCAATGGCACTAATCACCAGGGGAATTTCAATGATGGAGTGAAACAGATTGGAGTGACACAAAGGAAATATTATTGTTCATTTTTGCAAGGTGTCTGGACATTCAAATGAGAGATGCTTCAAGGCTAACCCCAACAAGCCAATCTGCACTCACTGCTATATGCCAGGGCATTCTGTGGACAAGTGTTTCAAGATACATGGATATCCTTCGAGTCATAAGCTGCATAGAAAGGGAAACTTCTCAACCAATCAGGCATCCTTGCAGGAGCAGGAAGGTGCTGGAAGTAGTAATCAAGTGACATTCACTCAAGAGCAGCATGCACAGCTTCTGTCTTTGCTCAAATCCCAAAACATTCAATGCTTCACCGCATCAACACTTGCAGACACACAGATCCTAAAACATTCTGGTATATCTCCTTATTTATGTGCATATAGGAACAAAGTTGACAAAAACTCTCATGTACCATGGATAATTGACACGGGAGCAACATACCGCATGGTCTGCTGCACTTTCTTCCTCGGTTTCATTCAAGCTAAAGTAGATTATTCAATCCTTCTTCCAACTGGTGACTTGGCCAAGGTCACTCACATGGGATTGTACAAATCACAGAACACTTGATCTTGCATGATGTTTTTTGTGTTCCATCCTTCTCTTTTAACTTGATATCTGGAAATTAGCACAAACATCTAAATGCTGCCTTATATTCTTCTCTGAAAATTGTTTCGTGTAGGACCTTTTAACTCGGAAAACGACTGGAATGGGTGAAGTGAGGCGAGGTTTATACCATTTGCTGCAATGCCAAGTCTCCCTTTCAGCTTTGACAGAAGCTCTTTCCCTGATTTCGAATAAATCCTCCATGTTTGCTGCCATTTCTACCAAGACTGAGAACGTTGATATCTAGCATTACGGGCTAGGTCATCCTGCCTATTCTAGATTAGATTTGATAGGTATTAATGATGTCTCTAAATCTGCAAAGGAACCATGTTTTGTATGTCCTATGGCCAAAATGCATAAACTACATTTTCCTATCAATCATCACAAATCCAAAAACAAATTTGATCTCATACATTGTGATATCTAGGGTCCTTGTACTGAAGTTAGCTATGATGGATCCAGATATTTTCTATCTATAGTAGACGATTTTACTCGATGCACATGGGTTTATATGCTGAAAAATAAGTCAGATGCCACTACTGCTTTACAAGGTTTTTGTGCTTTGATAAATACTCAATTCCACTCACAAATAAAAATCATTAGGAGTGATAATGAGGGAGAATTTGAAATGAGAGATTACTATCATAAAATGGGGATTATTCATTAGAAAAGCTGTGTTGAGACGCCACGGCAGAATGCCAGAATGCCATAGTTGAAAGGATACATTAGTACATCCTTAATGTTGCAAGAGCTTTGAGGATTCAAAGTGCCATTCCAATGAAATACTGGAGTGATTGCATCCTCACTACAGTATATCTGATAAACAGGACGCCCTCACCATTGTTAAATAACAAAACACCTTTTGAAAAACTTTTCAAACACAGACCAGATTATGCACACCTTAAAGTTTTTGGTTGTCTTGCCTTTGCCTCAACCTTGACTAATCATAGAAGGAAGTTTGAACCAAGAGCTAAACGGTGCATATTCTTGGGCTACCCCTTTGGGATCAAATGATATAAACTCCTCGATCTTGAAACAAAGAAAGTATTTATTTCATGAAATGTTGTGTTCTATGAAGAGAATTTTCCTTACAAAAGCAGTAGTGCATCTAAGGGAACAAAACCAATGCAATCTGATCCTATCAACACAGAATTTCATGCTTACATCCCTCCTACAACTATCTTTAACCAAATGGAAGCAATGAATACAGAAACCAACCCTGCTAACACAACTTCAAATCACGAGACAGATAATCATTCAACAGGATCACCTTTTCCAGGACCTCAAGAACAAGATTCAGAATTATCTCGCAATGTCATAAATGATCATCCCCTAGCTCGTAGATCTTCAAGAACTAAGAAAACTCCTGCTTACCTGGAAGACTACATCTATCAGCAAGCCTCACTTTCCTCATCACAGAAGGTGGATGAGCAAAAGGACCTCATCATCCCAGGTAGTCCTTTTCCTCTGAATGCTACTCTATCATATCACAGACTTTCTAACAAGCATAAAGCCTTTGTTACAACTATATCTTCACACACTGAACCAAGCACGTACCAAGAAGCCCTCTCTTCATCTAAATGGTATGAAGCTATGAATGCTGAAATTGCTGCTCTTGAAATGAATAACACTTGGGCTATAACAGATCTTCCACCTGGTAAGAAGCCTATCAGATGCAAGTGGGTGTATAAAATAAAGTATATGGCTGATGGCAATGTTGAAAGGTACAAAGGCAGGCTCATGGCAAAGGGGTATACACAGCAAGAGGGCCTAGACTATCATGAAACGTTCTCCCCTGTAGCTAAGATGGTGACTGTTAGAACACTACTTGCAGTAGCAGCCATAAAGGGATAGCATTTATATCAATTTGATGTAAATAATGCTTTTCTACATAGTGATTTAAATGAAGAAGTGTATATGGATATGCCACCTGGGTATCCCAATGCAAGTAATTCAAAGGTATGCAAGCTGATTAAAAGCCTGTATGGACTTAAACAAGTGTCCAGGCAGTGGTATTCCAAGTTATCAGCCTTTATCATTCAGCAGAGATTTACTCAGTCAAAGGTTGATTACAGCCTATTCATAAAATCCACAGAGAATTCTTTTATCGGGGTTCTTGTGTACGTGGATGATATAATTGTAGCAGGTGATAGCTTGGACAGTATTAATTCCCTCAAAGAATTGTTTGACAAAATGTTTAAGATCAAGGACCTGGGGACATTGAAATACTTCTTGGGAATAGAAGTAGCAAGATCTGATATTGGGATATACATTTGCCAACGAAAGTATGCTTTAGACATTTTATCTGATTCAAGAACAATAGGATGCACACCAGCCAGAGTACCTTTGGATCAAAATATGAAGATCTCCAGAGATGATGGCGAGGCTCTACCTGATCCTGCAATTTACAGAAGGTTGGTTGGAAGATTGTTGTACTTAACTATCATCAGACCTGACCTCTCATATTCAGCTCAATTGTTAAGTCAATTTTTGAGTACTCCTCGCACTTCTTACATAAGGTGCTGAGGTATATAAAAAGAGCTCCAGGGCAGGGACTGTTGTTTCTTTCTGATTTAAAGCTTCAACTTAATGCCTATAGTGACTCGGATTGGAGAGCATGTCCTGATACGCGAAGAAGTGTAACCGGATATTGTGTACTCATTGGGTCTTCACTGGTATCATAGAAATCCAAGAAGCAGGATACTATATCTAGGTCCTCAGCTGAGGCAGAATACAAGGCGATAGCAAACATATGCTGTGAGTTGACATGGCTGAGGTATATTTTCCAAGACCTAAGGGTTGATCATCCACAGGCAGCCAATTTATTTCGTGACAACAAATCAGCTTTATACATAATAGTAAACCCAGTCTTCCATGAAAGAACGAAACACATAGAGCTGGATTGCCACCTAGTACGCGATAAGATTCAAGGAGGAAGTGTGATCGTTAATCATCTTAGTAGTAAGTTTCAAATTGCTGACATTTTAACCAAAGCCTTAAGTTCATTTCAGTTTTATCAACATATGGACAAGATGGGAGTTTACGACATCCACTCTCCATCTTCCGGGAGGATGTTGAAATATCGAAATCAAATCCTGAAGGAACAACATGAAGAAGACCACATGGAGAATGAAGATGAACAATGACAAAGCAAGGGGGGACCATTTTCTGTTATCACATTACCGACTTTGTAGTGTGTTTTGTATAGCCAATTTTATTTTATTTTTGTATAGAATATAGAATAGAATTTCTCCTTCTAGATCCTTCTCATTGGATGTATATATATCACACAATGATGTACAGGAAATCTGTGAATTTTATTCCAATGAAATCATCTTCTTCATCAGTTTGTTCTTGAGTACTGTTTTATTGCTTTTCTCCTCTTTAGCTTGATATTTTTACTCTTACAATACAGCAACAACAGTAAAATGACTAGCACCAGAAGAAGTTGGAGAATCAGTTAAATCAGTTGATTAGTTAGTCAGTTAGGCCGTTAATTCAGTTAGTTAGTTCACTGATATTTTCGTTAATTCAGTTGGCATCCTTTGCCTATAAATGATGTAATGTATCACGGATTTTATTAAGCTTGAATAATAATTTCTTTCCCTTTATCTTCATCAAATTATCTTCTTCTATTTTGCATTTCAGAGTTGATGAATTTTACATGGTATCAGAGCTTTGCAAATTCTTTTACTCATTCATCAACACTTCACTCGCATATGACGAGCCAAATCAATTCTCTTTTCACTCGTACTGATGATCCAATCAACTATTACTATCTACATCCCAGTGACAATCCTGGTACACTGATTGTGTCTGAAATCTTCAATAGAGATAATTACACCTCTTGGAGCCGTTCAATCTCTATAGCGTTGAGTGTGAAAAATAAATTAGGCTTCATTGATGGATCTTTGGAGGCTCCAAGCCCATCATCTGGTGTTGCATACAATTGCTGGGTGCGTGCAAATAACCTAGTCCTATCTTGGATATTAAATTCAATCAGCAAAGATATTCGCCAAAGTCTCTTATACATCTCCTCTGCATATGAAGTATGGAATGAACTCAAAACCAGGTATATTCGAAGTGATGGACCTAGAGTATATCATTTGGAGAAATGCCTCAGTTCAATTTCTCAAGGATCACAGAGTCTTACTTTGTATTACAATTCGTTCAAATCTATCTGGGAATAATATATCAGTTACAGACCCATGCCTAAGTGTAATTGTGGGATACTCTTCAGTTGTACCTGTGATATATTGAAGAATATATCGAACACTCAGCAATCCGATGCTGTCATGAAATTTCTTATTGCGTTGAATGAATCCTACTCTGCACTTAGAAGCCAATTATTGTTGGCTTCTCCACTTCCATCATTGGCTTGAGTTTATGCTCTTATGCTTCAAGAAGAGAGCCAAAGGGATCTGCAAAATTATTCACCATCAGAATCAGTCGCCATGACAGCAAGACAACCTCATAGAACATTCAATAAACCTCCCCCTTAGAAGGACAAAAAGAAGCCAAAGTGTACCCATTGTAGATATCTCAATCACACTGCTGACAAATGTTTTCAACAAATAGGATATCCTCCTGGTTGGAAGGGGCCTAGAGGTCCAAGAACCTTAACTGATACATCTGTTGCTGATGTTGTAACTATGGAAAAATCTGCAGAAGATGGGGGGACCAAGAAATTCATTCAATCAAGAGCTTTTTCAACAATTTTTGGCATTCACCAAGACTCACCAAACATCTCCTCAATCACCCAATAAAGCAACTCAAATAGCAACCACCATCACCACATGTATTTCTTTCTGTAATACAACCTATTCCAAGCCAAAACCCATTACTTGGATAATTGACACAGGTGCAACAGATCATATGGTATGTTCACATGCATTCTTTACTTCTATTAACTCAGCCACATCTACCAAAGTTCACTTACCAAATGATTCTTTTGTCCCAGTCAGCCATATTGGAAAGTTAAAATTTCTGATAGCCTTCTTCTTGAAAATTTCCTATGTGTTCTTTCTTTTTCATTTAACTTGATATCAGTCTCTAAACTAACCAAATTCTCTAATATTCATGTAATTTTCTCTGCCTCCCATTGCCTTATCCAGGATCTAGCCATCATGAAGATGATTGGTTTGCTAAAGAAAAAGATGGGTTATATCACTGCGTGATTGATCAAAACAAAACAATACCCCTTCCTGTTACAATTAGCCCAACATCAGCAAATACCTCTGCTCAATTCAACTATAATCTATGGCATTGCAGATTTGGACATATTTCCAGTTCAAGAATGTCTACGATTCCATGTATTCCTTCTCATATTCTTTGTAACAATTCACATAAATGTAAAATTTGTCCCCTAGCAAAGCAAAAGAAGCTACCCTTTCCAATTAGTACTTCAATGTCAAATAAGAGCTTTGATTTAGTTCATTGCGACATTTGGGGTCCTTTTCATATGCCTTCTTTTAATGGTTACAAATTCTTCTTCACAATAGTTGATGATTATTCTAAATGCACTTGGGTTTTCATGATGCAATCTAAGTCTGAGACTCGTAGTCACATAAAGGACTTCTATCAAATGGTCATTACACACTTTAAAACCAAAATAAAGACCTTTAGAACTGACAATGGTGCTGAATTTCTCATGTCAGAATTCTATGCTACTAATGGAATCCTTCATCAGAAAAGTTGTGTTGAATCACCACAACAAAATGAAATTATGGAGAGAAAACATCAATACATCCTACAAGTAGCCAGGGCTCTTCTTTTCCAATCGAATGTCCCTCTCATCTTCTGGAGTGACTCATACTCACAGCAGTTCACATCATTACCCGGATCCCATCCCCAATTCTTAACAACAAAACCCCTTATGAGCTACTCTTCCAAAAGCAACCTGACTATAATCATCTCAAAACATTCGATTGCCTATGTTTCACCAGCACACTCAGCAATCCTAGAACAAAGTTCTCTCCTCATGCCTCTAGATGCGTATTCCTTGGTTATCCCCTTGGATACAAAGGATATAAAGTATATAATCTAGAAAATCACAGAACCTTTGTTAGTAGAAATGTTATCTTTCATGAATCTTCTTTTCCTTACAAAAATTCCCCACCCCAAACAGCAACAGAAACTCATATATTTCATATTTCTGAAGCATACCAATAAACCAATCAGTAGACACCAGCAGCAACAGGACCCAAATTGACACTAATCTAATACATGATCATGCCTCCCCTGTTTCCTCACCAGACAATAGCTTACCTGCTACTCAACCCCCTTTCAGAAAATCAAGCAGAGCAAAGCATCAACCCTCATATCTCGATGACTATCACTGTGATTTACCATCTTCTTCCACTGCAATCCAGTCTTCAATAATGCTGGCTAGTCCATCTGCTTCGGGTAAACCTTTCTCCATTTCTCACTTTATCTCTACTGATAGACTTTCGCCCAAACACAAGGCCTTTACTACCTCTATTTCAAATGTTTTTAACCAAAGTTTTATGGCCAAGCTATCAAATTTCCACATTGGCAAGCTGCCATGAATTGTGAAATTCAGGCTCTTGAAAAGAATAATACTTGGACCCTCACTCATCTGCCACCTAACAAACACACCATTGGTTGCAAGTGGGTCTACAAAGTTAAATTCAAAGCAGATGGTAGTATGGAAAGATACAAGGTACGGCTAGTTGCCAAAGGATATACTCAACAAGAAGGCCTAGATTTTTTTGACACATTCTCCCATGTTGCAAAATTGACTTCAGTCTGAGTTCTTTTGGCTGTTGCAGCAGTGACCAATTGGTTTTTGCACCAGTTGTATGTTAACAATGCTTTCCTTCATGGTGATTTACATGAGGAAGTCTACATGGAGCTGCCCCTGGGATATCCCGGTCCCGATCCCTTACTTGTTTGTAAGCTAAATAAAAGTCTATATGACCTCAAACAAGCATCTCGCCTGTGGTTTGCTAAACTCACTTCTTGCCTTATCTTATATGGTTTTATCCAATCAAAGTATGATTCATCTTTATTCCTGAAATCTACCACTGATTCTTTCATTGTTCTCTTGGTTTATGTTGATGACATTCTTATTGCAAGCAACAATCTTGATGAAATTCAATCTCTCAAACATTTCCTGGATGTTCAGTTCACTATCAAAGATCTTGGTGAACTAAAATACATTCTTGGCTTGGAGGTTGCTAGATCAAAGCATGGAATCAGTCTCTGTCAAAGAAAATATGCCTTAGACATCCTTGAAGATTTTGGCTTCATTGGTTGCAAACCAATGACATTTCCTATGGAATCTACTCTCAAGCTCAAATCAGAAGATGCTAACCTCATCTCTGATCCATCAGTCTATAGAAGGATCATTGGTAGATTGATATATCTCACCATTACAAGACCTGATTTGGCTTACTCTGTACAAGTTCTAAGCCAATTCAAGTCCAAACGAGCCCAATCTCATCTAAATGTTGCTCATAGAGTCCTTAGATACATCAAAGCTACACCAGATTAAGGATTATTCTTTCCTTCCAAATCTGATTTACACCTCAAAGCCTACAGTGACAGTGATTGGGCCGGCTGTATTGACACTAGACGAAGTGTTACTGGTATTGCCATTTTTCTTAGAGAATCCTTAGTCTCCTGGAAATCCAAGAAGCAGACTACTGTTAGCAGATCTTTGGTTGAGGCTGAGTATAGAGCTTTAGCATCCATAACCTGTGAAATCCAATGGTTACTCCATCTTCTTAACGATTTGACTATCATTCATCCTCAACCTGCACTCTTATACACAGATAGCAAATCGGCTCTTTCAATTGCTACAAATCCTGTGCATCATGAAAGGACCAAACACATTCAAATCGACTGCCATCTCGTTCGAGAAAATTTACATTCAGGTTTAATCAAAATCATCCATGTTCCTTCTCATCACCAACTAGCAGACGTTTTCACTAAACCCCTTGGCTCAGCCCTATTTCACACACATATCTCCAAGATGGGCATTTTGAACATCCATGCCCCTCTTGAGGGGGGCTCTTACAATACAGCAACAGCAGCAAAATGACCAGCACCAGAAGAAGTTGGAGAATCATTTAAATCAGTTGATTAGTTAGTCAGCTAAGAAGTTAATTCAATTAGTTAGTTCACTGATATTTCCATTAATTCAGTTGGCATCCTTTGCCTATAAATGATGTAATGTATCACATATTTTATTAAGCTTGAATAATAATTTCTTCCCCTTTATCTTCATCGGATTATCTTCTTCTATTTTGCATTTTAGAGTTGATGAATTTTACACAACGACTTGAAGAATCTTGGATTTGGTTACACCGTGATTAGTGTTGGCAAAAATGGTAATGGGTATTTTAGGAGAAGGCCTAGTGTAAATGTGGATAGGTTTATAGAACGAGAATATTTTCCCACTTCGAAAGAAGCTCAATTAATTGCTGATGATGTGTTTTCGCCGTTTGTGAGCATGGAGATAGATAAAGTCGAGCTTATTTATACGCAATTTGTGTCTTTGATTAAGTCTGACCTGGTCATTCATACTCTGCTTCCCTTATCTGAGGTTTGTGATGTGAGTGGAAAGAGTGTTGATGCTAGTGAAGATGAGTTCTTTAGGCTGACGACTAGGGAGGGAAATTGACGGTGGAGAGAGATCACGTTATGGGGTTGAAAATGTTGAATTTTTCCCCGAATTATCAGTTTGAGCAGCACCCTCCACAAATTCTTGATGCATTGATGCCACTTTACTAGAATAGTCAGATGTTGAGGGCACTTTAGGAGTCCTACGCTAGTGATCTTGCAGCAAGAATGAATGCAACGAGTAATGCTACGGATAATGCAGTGGAATTGAAGAAGAATTTCAATTGCTTATAACCGTGAAAGGCAGGCGAAGATCACTGGTAAGATACTGGAGATAATTGCTGGAGCAGAGGCTCTTGTGTAGTTTCAATTGGTTTTGGCTATTCACTATAGAATGGTTCCAGTCTCCTTTTCGTTACCTTTTGTTGAAACCGTTTATAGTTCTTTGAGATTCCTTTCATTCTACTTTTGATCTTCCTCAATAACAGTGAGATGCAGCAAAGGCACTAATAAAGAATCAGTCTGGCTCTTCTTTTTTGGTTCGAATCTATTATGCCATATTCTTACTTTTTACTCAATGTATCTCATTCCTAATGTCTGCTTGGAGAAATTATTGCTGGGAGAAAGCTAGTTGAAATTATACGTGTTACCGAGTTTATCAACTCATAATTCTTTTCTATTGAAATGAAATGATGTTGCTACCTTACTTTAACTACTATCGACTTAATTTACCTGCAACTACTGACTTTTGTGCTTTTACATCTTTGTGTCATCGCGGTTTATTTATGTTCCAATTATATTTCTGCATGTTATTGAGGATCTTTGTTCTTGTTCAAGTAATGCAGAGTGAAAGCAATAATCATTTGGCTCCTCTTCTCACTGGCACAGAAATCCAAATTGGTAAAGCTGCTGTATGGAAAACCTTTAGTTAAAAATATAAGTCTCTGTGAATTTCTCACCTCATGAAAATTAACTGATGGGATTAAACTGAAAATCTGTTTTCCAGTTGTTCTACCTCAATCCGATATCATTCAATAGAGTTATCTTGATTTTGGAATGATTTTCTTCTTTCACCAGTCTTGGTCCGTCGATTAAGGTTTCTCAAATTAGTATCTGACTAGGGAAATAGACAAGTTTAACTTCATGTTCTACTTGGAAACGAATCCTTCGCCATCTTATTTTGGAGCGATAACAAGTCTTCCTTTGATCTCTTGGAACGTCCTGCTAATTGACTACTACAGCTAGGGACGGGACTGATCCCAAGAGGTCTTTCTTTCTAGTTATGAAATTGCTTCGTTTATCTATGGATTGCATGTAATTTCTGTTGGATCTTGATCTTTTTATCATAGTGTCTGTTACAAGAAGCATGAGATTTGCAGAGTATATTCATCTAATAGATGAGGATGCTTTAACAAAGATTTCAGCAATAGCGATCTGATAGGCGAGGATCGTTTAACAAAGATATTAAGAAAGGCGTTCTAACAGACATCGAGGATCTAGTTTTTTTAGACTGTTGATTCTGCGGTGATAGCACGGCACAGGTCTGACCTTACGTTACGTACGACCACAATCGAACTGTGCTGAGTTCGACCGCAAAGTGCCCCAACCCACTCTAGCCTGTATTAGAAAACGTGAGAATAACTGTTTCTCTTCCATAGTCCTTGGATTAGACGGGCATCAGCTTAATTAACACTTGGTGGGTGACTTAGAGCGGCTGCTATGGGTTGTGGGCCATCAGCAGCCACTTGCATGTGACTATTTGAAGAATCAAACATGGGTCCATGAATCTGACCTTTCTATCACCAGATATCTCCCAGATTCATTGCTTAGATTCCCTTTCTTCTGTTTGAATTAATCTAACATGTTGAAAATGGCTTCAACACAACCATGACTAATTAGATTTTCTTGTTTTTTGTCTCTCACTTTGTCTCAAATTGTGAATAGCCAAGTTCAATGAATGTCGGCCGCCCTATCTTATTACAATTTTGTCAAACAAAAATCATAGGGACTCACTAAACAATGTTCGTCTTTACATGCGACCTACCAAAATTGACATTATAATTTATTTATTTTTCATTTTAACCATATTAGGCCAGTCCAAATCAGAGGAAAAGAAAGGGAATTTGAACAAGGCTAGTGATGTCAATTGCAGAACCCTGAAAATGTGCCCACCATGATTTTATTAAGATACCTCCATCTAGGGGTGGCAATCGAGCCGAGCCGGCTCGTGGGCTCGGCTCGTTACCACCGAGCCACGAGCAACTCGGGCTCGTCTAGGCCAGCCGAGCCGGGCTCGGCTCGTTTTTTCACGAGCGGCTCGTGGGCTGGTGAAAAAACACTCAAAAAGAAAAAAAAAAAAAACTAAGAAAAGCAAAAAAAAAAAA
>CAIGRT010098047.1:0-13693 GCA_903798405.1 Fraxinus platypoda | reverse complement strand
TTTTTGGAAATTCGTTTTTGAAAATGTTAGTAAACGTGTTTTCACTGTTTTGAAAAATCAAAAATAAAAAACGGGATGAAAACAGCAAAGAGAACAACCTCTAATCTTCTCCGATGCAAACTATGTGAGAGTTTATCTGATGTGACAAGAAAAAGTAGAGATTATGTGGAGGACATGTAGAGGCTATGTTAGATGTATGAGTTAGCAAAACTTTAACGTTTTCCTCTCCCACTTGTTATTTTCTCTCCCACTATTTATTTTTTCTTACTTATATTAAATATTTTATTGGATAAATTTGAGTTATATACTCGGTTTATTGAACGTGAAAATTGAACTTGGCCATTTTTCATTAGACATTAAATGAGAGTGGACTGAAAACTTTATATTTGTCCATCACATAAATTGCAATCTACATATTGCAAAAGATAAGTCCAAGTGTTCTAATTTAAGAACAAGTAAATCTAGGAAGAAAGTAAGAATTAAACTAGTTGTAAATCCATGTAGCAAAATTGGAAAGGCAATTCAATTGGTTATCAGATTAAGCTCTCGCTTAATTTCGTTTTTCTTCAAATTCATTTTTAATCATACATTTTCTCAGTAAAATTATTTTGAATGTAATTAATGTAAATTTATTTTTTAACCACACATTCTCCTAAAAATTCATTTTCATAAAATCTTTACCAAAGAAGGGCTAAAATTTATGAGCTCTTCTACTTCTTGATTCAAATGGAAGGTGATATGAAAATTTCATTCCAAGGCAAACTCTCAAATTTCAAAAATGAGAGTGATTACACTATTTTTTTTTTTTTGTCCATAATTCATTTGTTCAAATTTCTGCCTCCGATTATCAGCCACACACCACAGGCTATACAGGACAGACGGTGGAGCGTGGGAGCCTCTGACATTAAGGTATCTGTACTCATGATATTGTACAAAATTTGTACTTGATTTGATCTCAAATTAATAATCACCTTTCAATTAGATTTGATTTTCTTGAACTTTATTGTAAAATTTAAATAATGTTATTTTGGGTGTCGCAAGGCTGGCCAGGCCTGCTGGCCGTGTTCCGTGTTGGGCCAGGAAGTCCTTTCGCCTGTGCAACATGGAATTAAACTATTTGAAATTTGAACCTCGTCAATCATGCTATACAAACATAATAATTGATATAATATTTAACATAATACCACATGATAATCTATGATTGGACTGCTTAAAACACAGTCAACTTTTTCGTCAAATCACGCCATGCCAACACATATTCTGTCATTCTCTCCGTCATACATTTTTTGGCACACAAGCATTATTCAAACTTCGTTAGGAGTATAATGTCATGCTTGAAAAAATATAAGCAATGCCCATAGGCCATATTATGCCCCCGTTTGACATCCTTTTTTTTTTTCACATATTCATTTTCAATTATACATTTTCACAATAAAATATTCTGCAAGTAAATTCAAATTTTTTTCCTACTTTTTAACTACACATTCTTCAAAAAATATTATTCAAAACTCTATTGTCTCTTTAAAAGTGCTTTCAAACAAGGGCTGATATGTCTATACTCGACTTCATATTTGATATACACGTAGCTTATTTAGGAGTGTTAAATGGTTGAAGTTGAGTTGCTCGACTCAATCCACCAAGTGAGCCGGCTCGCTTCGGGGAAGTTGTAATTCTTTTTCTCGTGTCAAAAATTGTATTTTCACTTCTCGAAGTATAATAAAGATATAAATTTGTAAAAACACGAGCAACTCACATGAATTTTTTGCTACTCAGCTCGCCGTTGAGCAGCTGGTCGACTTTCCACCCCTAAGCTTATTCTATGTGATCCAGCAATTATTTTAAGCAGAAATGTAGCTGGTGTGTCTAGACCTCACCTTTACAATGAGGGAAGTATCTTGTAATTTGATATTCTCATCCCTTCGCACCAACCTTCCAAATGGCCTAACTTTCTTACTAATTACTATATTCCTTAAACAATGAAACTCTCTCTTACTTTGTACCAATTCTATTCCCTCTTATATAAATCCCTCCTAAACCTCTAATTTTGTTCCATACAAAACAGCCAATTCCCATTTCAAAAAATGGCCTTCACTTCAACTGTCATATCTCCACGAAAACTTAGACATGATGTCTACTCATATTCATACCGACAAGATTCAAACATCCCTTTAGTCATTTCTGTTCTTGCTTCTGTTATAGACAGAACATTGTCTAGGAATGAAAGAATAGCTAAAAACTGCAGATTTCCGTTGTCATCAAAATCTGCTAGAACCCGGGTTTTCGACTGCAACGAGACACCAGATATGACAATTCAATCCTACCTAGAAAGGATTTTCAGATACACTAGAGCTGGACCATCTGTTTATGTTGTTGCATATGTTTATATTGATAGGTTTTGCCAGTTATATCCCGAGTTTCGAATTGGTGTTAGGAATGTGCATAGGCTGCTCATCACAACAATAATGTCGGCATCCAAATATGTAGAAGACGTGTAAGTTAATTACTTTCTTCTCAACTGAGTTTTTGTTAGCAAAATTTGACTTACTTCTAAGCAAGAAAAAGTAAACAAGTAGGCGTAACCATTGAGTACTACCATACGAGCTCGATGGAGTAAATTTCTGCGACGTAGCACCAATTAGTCGATATGGGCACTTAGAAAATCCCCGTCTAACAAATGTTGTATCTTGTTTTGTACAGGAATCACAGAAATTCTTATTTTGCTCGAGTAGGGGGATTAACAACAAAGGAAATGAACAAGTTAGAGGTTGAATTTTTGTTCTCGATGAAATTCAAGTTGCATGTGAACGTAAGTGTTTTCGAGAGTTACTGCTGCCATTTGGAGAGGGAAGTGAGCATTGGAGGAGGTTACCATATTGAGAGGACTTTAAGGTGTGCAGAAGATATCAAAATAAAGCAAAGAGAAGAAACAAGATTTGATCAGATTGCCCATCCTTTGCTGTAAATTAGTATAGATTAATGCAACATCGTACAAAAACTGTATTAAAGATTTTTTGGGTTTTGACTTTTGGTGTTTCTTGTACAAATTCATTTAGGCTATAGCTTTATGCTTGAATTTCACGTCTTTGTTTTCTTGTGCTGGGAATATTAGCTACTAATATACAAAGCAATTATTAGCTGTTGTTACATTTATTATTGAAAGGTATTGGGTAATTCATATTTGCGTTCAAGAAATTCCAATTACATAGAGTAGAATCGGTTACCAACAAAGATTGAAGGAGAATCATCGATTTCGAATTCCACACTAAATCTTGAGACTTCGGGCAAGGGCTATAATGTAATATTTATCGAGAACTTAAGTGCTATTTCAAAATGTTAATTCATTAAGTGGAGTAGTCCAATCTCTTATAAGTCTATCATCTAAGTTATATAATCTATGTAAGCATTTGTTTGCAATTTTTTAGCAATCTATTTATTTCTCTTCCTCTAATCAAATGATTACATGCTCTATCAAGGGTCATCGTCTTACATGAGGACAATCGTCTAATCAAGAGCCAACCATGAATTTTCCTACCTAATACATCCAACTTAGGTCCCAATACCCCTAAAAGGTTAAACTATTACGTGAAGTAGTTAAATCCATTATAATTTATCATCTATTCTATTGGATTTCATACGTAATAATAGAAAAGTGAAAGAGATAAATCAACACAAGGATTTAACGTGTTTTCGACAATGTGTCTATGTCCATAAGAAGTGAAATTGAGATATTTTATTCAATATAAGAAAAATACCCATGTCAATACTGCAGAGGCAACCCAACCTATTAAACGTCCCCGCCAAACAAACAATAAATTAAACCCTGAGAGGCCGATGTCGGAGTGGAGCGGAATATTATTCCAGTAAACCTGTGTGTCCACCCTATAAGAGCCACATACACAATGTATTCTTTATTTAACAAAGGTGGAACTTTGTTCGCACTTTTCAAGAGGAAATGTATAACATATGAATTAGAAAAATAACTATTTTATTATAATATGTTTCAAGGTAAGAAAATCCGTGCTAATGATGGGCCTATGGTTTTTCAAATAAAGAAACTTTATATGATGAACAATGATTGTGAAGGGAAAAAAAAAAGTAGGACTTGGATGGAAAATAATATAGAATATTTAAAGAAACAAGGAATCAACACCAATCTAATCATTCATAATAAGAATAATTAAACACTGTAAATTATAATTAATTATTTGATTCCATCCCTCATTCTCGTAACTTTGCTTAAGTAATCTCATAATTAATTATAATATTCATATAACAACTCAGCATGTCACACTCGAACAAGTTCATTCTTAGAAAAATATTTAACTAAAATTACTTTTTTATTTTCTTTATATATAAACTAGTTTATCAATCCGAAGACGTCTCACCAAATATTTAAGAAAGACTATTTATTCAACTTTTATCAATTTTTCTGAGGAAAAAAAATAAAATTGTGATTTTCTTGATTTTATTCTAAGGGGAACACACTGTCGGCATCATGTTTCTTATGCTTTATTTTAATTATTATTCAATTAAATAAAAATACCACTTTTATTGTTCTAATCATGTAATAAATGGGAAATTCACCGAACTTTCCAATTTATTTAATTTAAATTCATTTTGTTTTTTACGAAAATAATTGAGAACATTTTAGTACATCAATGATGGATCGACGGTACATGTAATTCTATTCGAGCAATGCTATACTTACCGAAAATGGTTGACAAACACTTTGACCGAACACTAGGGGGAGGCCCACATTTTTTTGGAATTTTTTATTCATGCGGGGCCCGCACACACGTGAGAGGTTGTCAAACTCGTTGTCATCAATTTTCAGTACAAGTGGAAAAACCCAATTCTTTATCCTATAAAATGCATCATAAATTAGCTTTAATTCAGAGACTGGCGAATTGGAACAGCATCGAATCAAGAATTATTATTCTAGGTTGCAAAAATGCCTTATTAATTAAACATCCATGTCGTTTAAAATTTTAAATTTTGTATAGATAAAAAGTAAATGGAAAATCAGTCACAATCATGTAAATTTTAAGAATCCTGGAAAACATCGTGACTGAAAAGCAATTTAGAATAATTAAACACAATCGTTTACCTAATTTAATGGATTATGACTTTTACCGTACTTTCTCTCTTCAATTCAAATCCCTACAATATCTATACAAAATACATTGGTATGGATATCGTGATTTTTGACAAAATTCCAACTTTTCTGCATTCATCGTTCTTCAATTGATGTGACTTCACAAAAAATCCGATTTTATTCCATATTCACAATTTATTTTTCATGCTACACGATGATATCATTGCGACTCTGATTTGCCTATTCATATGGGGGTAACATTCGTAGATTTTTATGTATTTTTGTGACCGTGGCGTCGGTTTTCGTATATGTGAAGAGCGAAAGTGCAGTTGCATACATGAAGTTCAAAATGCATTTACAGAACTTCATGAAAAAAAATTCAGAAATTCCACATGTACAGAAAAGAAGCAACAGAAATTCACCAGAAAACACACAAACAGTGGGCCCCACCGTGTATTAAAAAAATGTGCGGGACCCACATGTGAGTCTATTCTGTGGATTTCCTGGTGCTTCTTCTTCTGTACAAGAAGCAGATCTCAAAAAAATTTGACTTCCACTAATTGTGACCTTGATATGGAATAGGGATTGTTACTTCTTTTCTGTGACTTCCATTAACGAGATAACGGATCGTGACTTCATATGACATTATTGTCCGTGAATTAACTGAGGCAAAAATTTGGATTTGCTCCCCAATGGTCACCAGTTCGAATCCCTTCAGGGTCACTGAGGTGAGTACCCNTGAGGTGAGTACCCGACCGTAAACTTCAGGGCCCCGTGGAATTAGTCGAGGTGTGCGCAAACTGGCTCGGACATCCTCGGTTATAAAAAAAAAAAAAAAAAAAAAAAAAAATTAACTGAGGCAAAAATTGAATATTGTTATTTGTTCTACGACTTAAATTGTGATTTTTATAATTTCTGTGAAATTTTCGACTAGTTACAAATTAATCACGAAAGTCACAGCATGTATTAATATAATTTCATGTAGAACGTAAATTGTCAGCTAATTTTGTGACCTTTTGTTTTTCTAGAAATGGAAGATGTGCTCGTGTTCATGTGTAGAATGACTTTGCAATAGAAAGAAAATGAATAGAAAGAGAATACTAGATACGATAGTGAGAATAGAATAAATTGCCAGCTCTCTAATAGGGATACACTGTATTGCAATTCCTCCACTCATGAATTTGTGGAATCAATCTAATCCACCATTCTCTCCTACTTCAGCGGCTTAGCATTTGGATAAGTGGGCGATCGTCGGCAGCCCACAAACTCTATTGTGGGGGTGATGTATTCTAAGTCCTACGAATAGACAGCATGATTTTTTTTTATTTTTTTTTTTATAATCAACCCAAGTTAACTAGTTAAAGTATTTTAAATAAAGGAACAATACATATATGAGGTGTTTGAAAGATACAAGTTCATAATTAAGAAAATTGTTTTAAAATTTCAAAAATTAATTAAATATATAAATTTTCAAATTTATAGGTCACTACTTATTTTGCGGTTACAAATTATTAAATTAATTGATCACAACTTAACAAATTGTTCACAGTCACTCAAATAATTGGTTACAAATACTCTTCATCTCCACCCAACCCAACCCAAATGCACCACCAGCACCAACCGAACGCCCCGCTACCTCACCATCACTGCTTGCACCACCACCATCATTTGTGACCACCGCCATAACCACCACCACCGTCGCCAGCATCACCATTTGCAAATCACTGTAAACTCCAGCTAAGCAGTTAACCGGAGGAGGAAGAAACAACCCCAAAACCATTACGCTCACTGCTGCACGGCGACGACCCGATTTTTGAATAAAAAACTTTAATGTGTTAAAAGCTAAAATCATTCCACCAAACACGCATCATAACTCATCCCCAATTCACGCCCCAATAATTCCCAATCTCCCGTCTTTACTATTAAATAATTGAACCAAGAAATTGGTAAATCAAAACCAAAAAATCTTCAATATACTCCAAGAACCATGTAAATCGTATCTCAACCTGTAATTCCACTATATTTTCCATCTAAAAAATATTTGTTTCTGTTATACACACACCGATTCTTCGTCGTACAAACATGGCTCCCAACAAGAAGATGCAGATGGGTGAACCCCTATATGCAGAATTTTGAAGAAGAATTTGCAAGTCTCTAAAATGTAGGGGTTTTGATGGGGCAAAAAATTTGTTTAATCAAATGCTTGAAATAGGGGTTAATCCTGACAATTTTTACTTTCTCAATCATAATTAGCTGTGCTAGGGTGTGTTCATTACCTGTAAAGGCTATTGAATTGTTAGAAAAAAATGTCATCTTTTGGGTGTGAGCTTGATGATGTGACTTACTTGGTGATGATTGATGCATATGGGAAGGTAGGGAATGTGGATATGGCTATGAGTTTGTATGATTGTGCAAGGATTGAGAAATGATGTGTTTAACGTTGTCACATTCTCATCGTTTGTTAAGATTTATGAGGCATCTAGAAATTTTGAGGGGTGCTTGAATGTGTATGAAGAAATGAAGGTACTGCAAGTTAAGCTTAATTTACTCGATGCTATGGGAAGAGCAAAGAGACATTGGAATGTAAAAAATATCATCAAAGAAGTTGGCGATTTATTCTTGTTAAATAGTTTTGCCATAGCATAAGTTCTGGTTTATACATTATTCAAACTTATTTTCATTTCAGATGGTTGGTGGGATATTCTAATGACGTGGATGTACATCAAACCTAATGTTATTTTGTAATTGTTTTAAACCAATATTATCTTCTTTGTTTCAATTTTGTCAAATATTTTAGTTTGTATTTAAAAATCTGTGACCTCGAAATAATGTATGACGTACAATTTTTTTGATATGTGACCTCGAAATAATTTGGGATTAAAAAATTTGACGATATGTGACCAGTAAATAAATCTGTAACTTAAAATTATGAATATGTGACCATTAATCACAAAATGTGACTTTATTATCTTTATTTAATAAATATTTTTAATTAATTAAATAAATACCTGATTTTNTAAATAAATCTGTAACTTAAAATTATGAATATGTGACCATTAATCACAAAATGTGACTTTATTATCTTTATTTAATAAATATTTTTAATTAATTAAATAAATACCTGATTTTTGAATTTTTAAACTATTTACCTTATTTTTGAATTGAGGTAAAGAATACACCTTAAATATGATTTTTTTTCCCTAAATAAAAATGGCCCAGCCTACTTATCTCGTTTTGAAATGGGCATGGACTGATCTAATGTATCCAAGTAAAACACAACAGCCCAGTAAACATATATTAATTGGGCTTACAAAAGTTGTAGGGTTAGTTGGAGATATGCAAATTTAGATAAATTCTATTCGAGCTAAATGTATTTTTATTTCAATGCCAATCATATAATTATACTTCAATTTTATTCCATCAGATAATAATATTTTTATTTTATTGAAATTATGGTAACTTCGTCTAATTATGTAATTTAGAATGACAAAAATCGAGGATGTGCTCGATTAAGTAAAAAGATTAACTCAAGCTCCTAAAAAAGAACATGTTTGTTTTGGCCAATACGATGTTGTAGTACATGTATGTGTTGTAAAATTGATAGAATACGCGGCATTTATAGGTGTTATTTCTAAGTTATAACTTATATGTAACATACAATAGATAAGAAAATGAATAAGTAGAATTTGAACGTAAACAACTTTATAATTTAAATTAAATGTCGACTCATCACACCGCCCATTTAATTAGTTGCCTACTTAAGTAACTATAAAGTATTATAACTTTACCTTTTGGTTGCGTTTGGTATATGAATTAGATTGTACAAGAAATTTAAAATAAAATTACAATAAATAATATTAGGTAGATAGTAATTAAATGTTTGTGCTTACGTATTGTAACTGAGTATTGAAAACAACTCTCTCTTTGCATGGTTTTCAAATGACATTAGCTTTAGTTCGAATACATATTTGCTTAATAATAACTTATTTTTACAAATATCGAAAGATTAATTAAATTGAAAACTGAAATGCAAATCAAACGCAGTCTAAATCTTTGACGAAATCCACCAAGAGTTCACTCAAATCACTGATGACTCGTGGCAAATCGTCATTATCCCAAATCAAAACAACTAAAATGCCGGCTAAACTAAACGATCGAATCCTCAAACAACACTCTTCTCTCTCATTCATAAACTAAGCCTCCGTCTGATAAATTTATTAATATTTAAACTTCATTGTTCCTCAACTTTCCTCAACCCAGTCAAACCGGCAATTTAAATCCCCAAAACCACCCTCATTTTATAGAAATCCCATAGTCTGCGAGGTCATTTACGTCATTCTATAATCCCATCAACGATAAATCCTTAGCCTAGCCGGCTTCATATCTTGTTTGTCGCCACTTTTCCAGTAGTATTTGTTTTATATCTCATCCACTTTCTCTAACAAACCAACAACTTAGGATTTTGATTACATCTTAAAGTTAAAACTCTGCGTGTCCGTCTCAGAGGAGAAACCATGGATGTTTTCGATCGAACTTCGAAGCCAAAGAAGCCTAACTCTCGACAAGTTAAATCAAGATTTCTATCACCAAACTCTATATCGTCACCTGAAATTGGATTCCAATCCCCAAACAACACTCTTTCTCCACTGAGGCAAAATGCCCGATCATCTACTGATTCGCGAAAGCACAAAAGCCTCGAAAAGTCGGGCTTTTTACGAGGGCTTTGGCCATCATCAACATTGTCGCCACCTTCAAAATCTAAACTCGATACACTGGCGGA
Source organism: Fraxinus platypoda (assembly GCA_903798405.1). Taxonomy (NCBI): domain Eukaryota; kingdom Viridiplantae; phylum Streptophyta; class Magnoliopsida; order Lamiales; family Oleaceae; genus Fraxinus; species Fraxinus platypoda. The sequence goes on along the minus strand of CAIGRT010098047.1, from coordinate 3,818 downwards.
CCACCTCGGAAATGACAGAATAAAAGACATTAAAGAAAGGAAAAACAATGAGCAATCTGATGACTCGATGTTTCTTAATAAGCAAAGAAGTTGCACCGAGTTTAGCAGGTTTGAAACTTATCAGAAGAAGATTGCTAAAGAAAATCATAAATCGGGTTTTGGAGGATCCATGCGTTACACTGGGAGGTTGAAATTTACTGGAAGATCTACAAATTCTTCATCATCCAAGAATTCAACATCAGTTGACGATCAAAATGATTGTATAGCTCCTGGAAGATTTTCAGTTGACGAAACTTCACTGAGAAGAAAGACTTTTTCCGATACACAAGACTCGGATTCAGAATACAGTGATATATGTTCAGGCACAAGCCTTGACGTTGGACAAAATTTCCCAGCGTCTTACATGGGTTCAACGGCGAGTTCAAGAAAGCATGGAATTGCAGTGGCATCAAAGTACATGAATGATTCATTCTCAAGATCTAGAAGATGGAGTGCTGATTCTGGTATTCAGAATCCAATTTCATCATCAGATAATTCTCCGAAAAGATTAACATCAAAGAATTCAATGAAGAAGAACAGTTCAAAGTGGGAATTGTCACCAGGGCATCCGAGCTCGCCAGTGATGCTGGGTGATAATAAAGGGAATATTACAGGGATATGGAATTCAAAGCCTCCATCAAGTCCTTCAAGGGCTAAAGGAGTTGGGAGTCTCCTCAGTATGGGGATAGAATTGTTGAAGGGTAAGAAATCTTCTCCAAATACATCATCGCCCCTCGGACCGGGCTCCTCGGATAGTGTTCATCAATTGAGGTTGCTGCACAACAGGTTGATGCAATGGAGGTATTCTAATGCTAGAGCTGAGACCGTTAATGGGAACATCATCAAAAAAGTCGAGGTATATTTATGTATAGCACTTGACAAGTAATGCTATCTAGCACCCATGGTATTGCAATCGCTCTCATATTCATACAATATTGAGCATTATCAGTTAATTCCACCTAGCTAGACTAGCATGGTAGATAGCATTATTCATGCTTGACTTGTTCTATTTTTCACGTATTCTCTCTATAGAATTCGTCAATCTGTTTAACTAATCAAAATCTCATGTGATATTTTCGATGAACATATAAATATTTGCAATATTCAACACTTGCCAAGTGGACTTGATGTAAGTTGTATTTTTCTTTAATGAAAATGAAATGCTTGATAAATTGATCTGTTTAAAGTTGTCGGCCTTAACTGATAAATATTTCTTGTGTAATTTTTGCAGAGCAACTTGTTATATGCATGGGATGGTCTCATTAAACTACAGCACTCCGTGCTTCAAAAGAAACTACAGTTACAAAAGGAAAAGTTAGAGATGAAATTATATTACATTCTTCAGTCTCAAGTTAGTATAATACACAACTTAACATTTGATGACCATTACTTTCACATACAAAAGTTCAAATTACCATTGTTATGTGTGTATTATGACCACACAGATAAGGGTTCTAGAAACTTGGGGCAACATGGAAAGAGACCATACATCAGCAGTTTCTACGACCAAACATTATTTGCATTCTGTCGTTTGTAGGATGCCCCTTGTTGAAGGAGCCAAGGTAAGCTCGTGTGTATATCCCAGAATAATATTATGGTTCTTGTACTGTATGAATTTTAACATGCTGCAAATGTTTCAGGTGGAACCATTGTCAGCTTCCGTTGCTATTCGCCATGCATCAGATGTTTCAGCATTTATCAACTTGATGTTGACAAAATCTGCACCGACGGTAAATATAGCAAAGCGTTAATTTAACTGTTATACGTTTATCATTGATTCTGTTGGGGTGCAACAAGATCGCTCTTAAGTCCATGGACTTGATCACTCAAATGATGGTGATTGAATGTCATAAAAGGTGTAGCTTGTCCTCATTGGACACCAATTGATTTAAGATAAGATAGTTGAAACTCAATCCTAATAAGAGGTATCAGAACTAGTTCTAGTCACAAGAGCATCATGTGGAGGAGTGATCGATTGTTGGGATGCAACAAAATCGCTCTTATGCCCATGGGTTTGGTTACTCAAATGATGGTGACCGAATGTCATAAAATGTTTTGCTTGCCCTCATTGAACCCTAATTAATTTTCATATAGTTGAAACTCATTGTTCAATCCTTTTCCACATCCACATATGGTAGAGAAAAGTAGGGGAAGGGCAATCAAGAAAATTAATTTTCCTCAATGTCGTTGGAAATTAATTAATTTCCTCATTGAAAAGTAATGTCCAAATTTAAGTGAAAAAAATTTTTGAGAAGTGATTTGTGAAAAGTTATTATTATTATTATTATTTTGAAGAAAATGAGGTTAAAAAGTAGAGAAAATTATGGGAAAATGTAAAAAACAACTTTTATGAAGAATGTGATTGAAAAAGAAGGAGAGTATGGAGAAAAGCGATTTTTAAAAAAACCAGTTTCAAACAAGGACTAAGTTTGAAAGTATGTTTGTAGGTTGAGATGACGTCAGGGGTACTCGTTGAATTAGCAAGAGTAGTGACACAAGAGAGACTGCTATTACAAGAATGCTTGGAGCTTTTAAAAACCATTTCTACTCTGCAGGTTAGAAAAAATTTATTAATATTCTCCATCAAAACTATTACTCGATATAGAATATAAATTTATTCGACATTTTTTTTGGTTTATGGGCAGATAAAAGAAAGGACTTTGAAGTGTAGCATCATGCAAATAAAGTCATTCCAATCGCGACACTATCAACAAGAAGTGATCTCCACATAACTTATTTTTTCTTATTTAATTTCCCTTATATTCATTTTTCTTTTATTTGCAGCCATAAGAATATTTTTAAAACCGCAATCAATTTGTTAGGTGATCGATGAGAGATATGTAACATCTCTATACATATTAATGCTAAATTTTGTGAGGTTACGGGATAGTCTTAATTATGTTCAATCTTGTGTGAAAGCCAAAGACAATTTGGTCGTTTAAGAAACACATATCCTAAAATATTTATAATTTGTTCTTTTTTGAGAAAGTCTATATCCCTTGTTGACTTCATAAGTGAAAGACAAAAGAAACACAAACCCTGGGCCTGGTGACACCATGATTTAGAGATGCCAACGGAATTAGTGCCGAAAAGAAGTCCTTAGAGTAGAAGACCCTCGGAAAGTTCCTAGAGAACAAAGACAACCCCCTATTAACGGAAGACGAGAATGGGATGTCAATTCATCACCTCGAAAAGTGATGGGGTGACATTTTGTTTAACTTACAGCCATGTGACCTGCTACACATGTAGAGACAGGGGCGGACCTACATGAGGCCCAATGGGGGCCGCCGCCCCCACTCAATTTTCAAATTTCCCGATTTTTCTTCAGATTTTCAGATTCTCATAAAGATTTTTCACCATTTGATTTTCGATTATTTTTTTCTTAAAAATACGCTCTTTTTGCACCATCACAAAAAGATTAAAATTTAGAAGAAGAAAAATATAAATCTTAAGAGTGCATATGTTCCAAACAACAGGAAAAAGGGACCTTACATATTTTACATTATTTTAAGTTGTCTATTTAATGGAGTACTTGTATTTTTATTTTTATTTATACAATTGTAAACCAACAAGTTCAGCTTCCTCAGTTGAACCTCATTGGGACTTGACTTGGATCGATTTGTATCAAATTTCAGACTTATTGCTAATAATCATTTCCTTACAATAATATTAAAATAAAAATAAAAAGCAACTTTCTTTATTTATTAAGGACTTCTTTATCGGGGCTTCTGCTTCTGTAGAAGATATTTATGAGAAGGATTTTCCCCTGTGTACAGAAG
>CAIGRT010098045.1:0-11260 GCA_903798405.1 Fraxinus platypoda | reverse complement strand
AGATTTTTAGAGTTTGTTATTTATGAAATGTAATTATTATATAGAGAATAAAGCTGCTTGTACACCAGGTGTACGTACACCTCTGAGACATGAATGGTGTGCGTAAATATTTTATTGTCTGTGGGACCCCCTCCATGTGAAGGGGGTGTAAAAGATTGTGTGAATGAATATGTACATGTAGCATGATTGATAATTATATCCCGACATATTCTATCGATATCCAATATAAATTGCGGTAAAAAAATTCACCCTGCACAAGTAAGATGGTAAATGCATAGAGTTGAGGAATATATTTTACATAGAATGATGGATCCCGTAATGTAACTTTTCGCTTTGGGGACTTGGTTATTCTCCGCAGTAAAACTTAACCACCAAATTTTAAGATCACTAGGTTAGGGGAAAGTTTGAGATAAAAGATACAAAATTGATGAAAGACGGTAAATTTCTTGATCAAAAATCATTTTCTATTTTATTTGGAGTACACTTTAAAATTGAGTTACATTCCCTTTGTGTCCCATTAACGATTAATGGCGTGTTCGGTAGAGATTAAAATCGGATTAAAATTGAAAAACTAGCCGTTATTGTTGACTTTTATTTGACGAGTGTGACCCAATAACGATTATATTTTCAATTTTAATTGGATTTTAAGCTACACCGAGCACCCCCTAAGTTCATATGAAACAATAAAATCTTGAACTCGAACATGTGCCAATCAAATTAAAAAATTAAAAAAAATAAAAATCATCCAGCTCAAAAGTATAAATTTATCGAAATTTAAAGTACTTCATTGTAAGTCTATTTTTTTATGTGGTGCCAAATTTATGGCATGAATATGAGAAAGTTGTAGGATACTTTTGGAGCGTGAAAGGCATTAAAAAGGGAACGCACAAGCTTTCAAGCTTTAGGTCCCACCCCATGTCTTTTCCACATTCAGCATCAACTAGTCAACAACGTTATTATAATTTTATAACAATGAGAAAACATCACTTTATAGCAAATGGGCAAAAAGGACCAAAATATGCTCTTTCTTTCAACGTCTCTACCAATAATGTTGTCTACTTTTCATTTCAACGAAAGACGCAAAACTTGGCACCTTTGTTCTTTAACAAGAATCAAACATACATATGGAGAATTTTGACTTCTATAGTATTTTTCACTAGATCGAAATATTTGTCAAACATCAATTCACGTGACTATCAACTATGTAAGAGACGGTGCAAGCGGATTTCACTACTTCTTTCTCAGACCTCTTCGAGCTTCTTTCGAAAGACATCTTTCCAGGCTTCCTTCAGGAGACGTCTTGGTCATTTTCTAGAAGACGCCTCTCTGGGGCCTCCTACCAAATATGCATCTCCAAACCTCCTTTGAGCCTCTCCTAGAAAACCCCTCTCATGACTCTTCTTTAATCAAAGGCGATGTACCTCATCATTGCTTTGCTTCTTCAATTCGAAGCGATCAAAAGAGACCTAACCATTAGCGACACCAAATTGACCTTGTTAACCTTAGGTGGTTGAGGTCAGATCTCTGATGCCTTTTTAAAGTTGCATTCTAGCATATGGAGTCACGTGAGATGTGATTGGTGAGACGTCTTTTGCAATGACGGTTGGAGTCAAATTTCACATTTTTTTGCCTACGTGTGCAAGGTCCCAGGCTTATTAATATTTAGAACGCGATATTATGACATGACTAGAGAGTCATTGGAATTAGGAGTGAGCGCGGATTAGATCGGTTCGATTTTGAACATAATACCAATGAGAAACTTAGAAATGGAACCATTGGTTCCATATCCAACTATAGAACTAAACCAATCGGTTCCAATTCGATTCAATCGAGTCCGATTCTTTATATTGAAAAAATTATAAAAATAAAGTATGAAATTACTCGTGAAACTGAAAATAGATAAAAAAATATAATATGAATTACTTATCATTCTTGTAATCTAACAATATAAAAAATCAATTAAACAAGACAACAAACAAAAAATCACTCCAAAACTTAAGATCAACTCATAAAGACGAACAAAAGAATAAACTATGGAATACATCATAAATGGTAAAATATCAATTAAAAATTAATTCTTACAAAAATTCATATAACAATAACATGATTATTTTTAATAATAACAATAACTTGATTATCTCTAGTAATCCTCAAGGATCCTTATTATGGAATAGTAGATCGATGGAGAATGTATGGTTAAAAAAGAAGGAAAAGTTATTGATGTGATGGAAAATATTATTTTATTGAAAAATGTGTGGTTGAAAATAAGTAGAAGAATGAAAATGAAAATTTTAATGTGACTTAAACAGGGACGTTCCCTTGTTTGATGCACATTTTTTTGGAAAAAGAATGCATTTTTACTGTTGATGTGATGGGAAATATGTGGTTAAAAAAAGTTATTGATGTGATGAAAAATATTATTTTATTGAAGAATGTATAGTTGAAAATGAGTAGAAGAATGAAAATGAAAATTTTAATGTGACTTAAACAGGGACGTAATGACAACCTCAGTAATTCTTTCTAAAATGCAAATATGTCTCCCTTTAGCATCACTCTAGCACTCAATATATTTTCAACTCTCTTTTGACTGACTTGAGATTAGAGTACGTATAGCTGTGATCCCCGATCTTTTTGTGTTTGGATAGCCCCCTATCTTGCACGCCTAGTACATACGTTCCAAGTGCGCATGTAACACATGCTTGGAGAGGAGCGACGATCAGATTTGTCAACTCTATCAATTGGTTCTTTCTCGACTTTGATCACAGTTCAAGTCCTAACACTTGATGAATGATTGGACTATATGGCCTCAAGTAGGCTGCTTTCTGGTAGCAGGGATCACCATACTCGTAGATACCAATATTTCTCGATAGCATTCATGCAATTGCATGCGGACACATTGAATCTAAAATATATTGATTTGACTCTTTAAGCGGGATAAAACACGTTGTCGTGAGAAGTACAACTCCATATTTTACCTATGGTTCGACAATCCAAGCAGTTAAAGCGTAGGCGAGTCAATAATTTCCATTCCTAGTACGAACAAGAAAAATATTTGTTGTACATTACCATTAAAATTTTTTTTTAAAAAAAATTGATGACATGTCAAAAAGAAAGTGAGGGAGTTTTTTTTTATTTGGTTGATGGGATTTTTACTCAATCAAATTTTAACACATCATCTGTTGATAAATAAATCTATAAATTATGATGTATATGTACTGCAATCGAATATTTGTTAGGTCAACTATTCTTCTAATTACTTGCCTGGTAAAAAAATGAGTAACTTCTACCAAAGTTTTGGCATAGTTGATTCCTTTTTCGAAACTCTCATACAAATTCCCAGTGGACCCACTAGAACAGTATGCCGCGTAGTCCTTTTTCTCTATTTTCTATTGTTAAGAATCTTCCTTGGCATAAATGGTTGATTATTCGCATAGAAATATCAAACTCGGCGTTCTAAAGGTCATTTCCTCATCAAGTTGCGATTATCTACAGTTTTGCCAGCCGGCTTTCCCCTGGACGCTGATTCTAGATTAATTTGATAATTAATTAATTACATTTTACTGATTGACTATTAGAATAGTCAGATTAGAAACTTTTAATAGTACGATAAGTAGAGCTGACTAGTCCACTTTCAAAACCCCTCCTAACAGCGTTACTTTCTAACCCCTATTTGTCTTCCGTTAATTTTTTACTCGTAAATCAAAATTTTATTCTTATTTTCAGGCCACGTGTTATAAAAAAAAATCACAATTTTAAAATACACTTTTCCTAAAAAAGAAGCTCAAACAAATGGCTCAACTTTATTGGGCCCTTTATTTAGTTAGGATTGACCCGTCTCGTCTTGATCCTAGGGATGGCCACGGCCGCCCCCCGGCCCGGCCCCACCCCACCCCTTCCTGCCAAGCAATTTCCCCCCATTACCCGTTTAAGACAGGACGGGGTAGAGCACTTGCCCTGTTTACTACTCCATTTAATATATTTTTTAAGTTTTTTATAATTTATTTTATTGCCTACATTCATTAGATTGAAACAAATAATTTTAGTTGTCATTTTCTATTAGAATTAATGAAATTTCGTGAAATTTTCCATTTAAAGTATTGAATTAAAAAAAAATATTTAAATTAAATGGGGCGGGACACCTTTTACCCTACCTCATCCCGAACCCCACCCGGTTCCGGGGCAAAATTCCCTTCCCCGAATACCCGATTAAGCGAGTAATTCTCGCCTCGTTCATGACCGTTTATCGAGTTTTCTTGTCATCCCTACTTGACCATTTGACATTCAAACCTTATTCAACCATTCAATATGGTTAAGACTTGAGCCAAGAACGGCCATATATCAAGGGCTCGAACTTTCGGCCCCAACAACTATAATATTTGTTTTTTGAATTATGATTTATGAAAAATAATTTCAATAACGTATTAAAATAATAATATTAGTATTATGTACAAGATATAAAGCCAACACCCACTCGTCCATGTTCAGCTTGTGGATAAAGTAGGATCAGCTCTATTTCCACATGGTCCTCAATACAATTTCAATTTGGGAAAATATTTATTTTTGAGTAATGAATTAATAATCAGTGATTACAGTAGTCACGACAGTTTATTATTTAGGGAAAAAAAAATTACGGAATTACTACCATCATTGGTTATGAACAACATTTTTCTTTATTTTTACATGAAATTCGTTGTAATTCAAAGAGTAGTAACACGTTACAAACGCGTTTGTGCCGTTAAGTCCATGATCACGCGTGTCTAAAATTACGGAAATCGCACCTTTTTCGTCTTACTATGTATTTACCCTTAATCTCACGGTCTTTCTTCCCATACAGACCATATCAGCCACCAACTCTCCTTTATATATAAAAAAAATACTCTTGTCAATCATTCATAACCAACCATTTTTTTCAATTGCCATTATCATTTTCCGGTGACATAATAATACTAGATCGGATTATAGTATGGCATCAACGTCTCCATCGGCGTCGTACTGGTGTTACCAATGCACCAGATTCATCACCATCTGCCCGGAAAACAGCCTAGTCTGCCCATATTGTGATGGCGGATTTATCGAGGCGGTGGAGGCTATGGCTTTCTCGCCGGACCATCGCCAACGATTCGATTCTCCCCGGAACTCATCTGGTATGGGGTATCGCCTTCGCCGTCGCCGTCGTGATAGATCTCCGTTTAATCCTGTTATTGTTCTCCGCAACCCGTCGGTAAACCAATCCGGTAATGAAGAGGAAGGAGGAGGAGAAGGAGAGAGGAGCTATGAGTTGTACTACGACGACGGTGTTGGATCGGGCCTCCGGCCTTTACCGTCAACCATGTCGGAGTTCTTGATGGGATCCGGGTTTGATCGACTTCTCGACCAGCTCTCACAGATCGAAATCACTGCCTGGGGGGGTCGACATGAGAACCCGCCGGCGTCCAAATCATTCATCGAATCAATGCCAAGAATAAACATAGCTTCAAGCCATGTGAACTCCGATTCACACTGCGCCGTTTGTAAAGAAGCCTTCACGCTCGGATCCGAAGCTCGTGAAATGCCCTGCAAACATATTTATCATTCTGATTGTATCCTTCCCTGGCTCTCCCTGCGCAACTCCTGCCCAGTTTGCCGACATGAATTACCTAGCGAGACCATCTCAGAAAATCCGGGGAACGACGAGAGCGTTGGGCTGACGATATGGAGGTTGCCCGGTGGAGGCTTTGCCGTCGGGAGGTTCATGGGCGAACCTAGAGGCGGCAATGGCACCTCCGGGAACGGGCAAGGAACTATGCCGGGGGTTTATACAGAAATTGACGGTGGGTTTAACAATGATGACGGCATGCCCCGGAGAATTGAGTGGGGTGTAACGAGGAGAGGAAGGAGAGAACGCGGTAGAATCAGTCGACTTTTTGCTAATTTCTCTTCTGTTTTTAGGAGATTTAGATCGGATTCTTCCTCCTCAGGTCGGGTTCGGGTTAGCCGGAGTTGGAGCTTGTCGGGTTCTGGTTCGTCGGCGTTTAGTAGGTATGTGTTGAGGAGGAATAGTAACAGAAATTTGGTCGCCGGAGAGGAGGAGAATGGGATGGCAAGTTGGTAAATTAATTATCGCTTGCCAATTTTTTATAGAAATAATTGTAGAAATATGACGTCGTTTCCAATTCATTCTTTTTTGGTTAGTCATTTCAATTCATCGTCTGTATAGAAAGGTGCGCTCTCAAGGTGAGAGTTAATTTTAATTTTTAATTTCATCTCGAAGGAGGACTAAATTGTCATTTAATATTATTATTTACCTTTTTGGCTTTATTGATTGGAATCTTTTTTTTTTGTTTGTTTGCCTTTAATTAGTATATTTTCAATTTGTGCCTCTTCGATGCTGATCCTTGTTCTTTCATGACTTGGTTACCATCGACATCGCACGACATGCTTTATTTCCGGTCGACTTTTATTAAAAAGAAACTTTCTTTTTGTCAAAGTAAATAGTTTAACCATAATTACTTGGAATTCACAATTTTTTAATTATATATTCATTTAATTTTTATCAAAATTTACTAAAAATAAACGAGAATAAATCCCAATGGTTAAAATTGTAATAATCCACAAAAACATTAATCTCAATTTTTAACACTTATTTCTCTTTGTTCAATCATTAAATTGCATGCAGAAGACCTACACCAATATATAGAGCCTCTTTGGGAACGTTTTTTAAACCAAAAAATGGCTTTTTGAACCGTTAGAAGGAAATAAGACAGCCATTGTTGACTTTTGGTCTCACGGTGGGGCCCACCAGTTGAAAAAAATGGTCATTTTTTAGCTTAAAAGCTGCTGAAAATTTCTACCAAACAAGTCCATAGTTATACAAGTTTTACCAATCCATCCGTAGCTTCTGAATTGGTCATCCACCTGCTAATTCTTCTAACTCTAACGACATAGATAGTAGTTAACCTCAAAACTCAATTAGATCAAGTTGCATGCTTTGATATCGTTAGTATGCGAAGGACTCCATTCCGATTACATGTTTGGTGACCGTTTACACTCTGATAATTAAGTCAATAATCGAAAAATATATTATTGAGTGGGAAAGATAAATGGAAGATTGGAATTGCCTAACTTTTTCTTTCAACTTGCATGAAGTATTCATAGGAAAAATAGACTGAAGGGAATTTTAGACATTTCTTACATTTTTAAAAACACGTGTCAACCTTTTATTGGCTACGACGTTGTCACCAAGTTGATTCTATTTGATGTTATTTCTTTTTATTACGAAATTTGTACACGTGATAGTGGTCCCCTTGCCACGGGACCACAAGAATGTTCAGATGTTCATGGTCCTTTAGGGTAAATAGGTTCGCCATCCACCTTGCCAATAGGAACATTCGAGCGTTCAACTTCAAACTAATCTTCTCTCACCTAGTCAAGATATTCGCCATTGGGCAAACCACTTCAACAAGTCCCTTTCCACAGGTGGTGCGATTGGGGCTTCGCGGATTTAGCGAAGTAGTTTTGGCCCAACAAGGCACTAGTGGTTCCTGCGAAGCCCTGATGAGACCTCTCTTGATGTGGCTTCTTCGTCACATGTAGTTCATCCGTGGCGTCCATGTTGGGTAAAGTAGTAACAATAGTTATAACTACTAGCAGCATAATTTCGACAGATGCAACTTTCATGCTCGACTATTACATTTTCTATTGTAAATTGAAGTAACATATTCGACATATGTGCATTCCAACATGCCAAAATTCTAGTATAATCCCCTTGAGAATTCACTAGTTACTTGACTGTTGGAGTGGATCATATTTGACTCCAATATTGGGACTCTTTATGATGTAGGTTTTACTGCAATGAAGGACTTTAGATATATGAGTTATGCTATTTGTACAGAACTGCAACCTGTACGAATAATCTGTACAGAACTGCTACCTGTACAAATAATCTGTACAAGTAGCTCGACAGATGGACGGTTGAATTTGCAAAAGAAAATCACATTCAACATCCAAAGATGTTAGCTTCTTTCGTTTTATGAAAGAGCTCAGAAAACCTGCAAATAACTTCAAGAATAAAGGAGAAAAAAAAAACAACAATGGAGAAAAGAGAGTCTCTGTTTTTTCATCTTCCACAATATGTACAGCAAAGACATCTTTTTACATACAAATGGAAAAGTACACAAAAAGTCTGAACCTAGAGTACATCAACTATCCATTCACATGGCTATTGCAAGCTACTTTACTTTCTACTGTAGATTAAAAGATAGATAGCCTAAGCTAGTAGTTTTAAATAAAAGCCTCACTTCCTTCATTCTCCTCCTTAAAGCTTTTATGTAACACTCCAACTTGATGCTTCAACTCATCAAAACGATATTTTGTTAGCGGCTTTGTGAACAAATCAGCCAATTGAACTTGAAAAGGACAATATTGCAACTTTACTTCTCCTTCTTTCTCAGCTTGTCTAATGGCATGAAACTTCACTTTTATATGCTTTGTTCTCTCATGATTTACTGATTTTTTGGCCACAACAATTGCAGATTGATTGTCAACCATAATTGTAGTAGTACTGAATTGAACTTGATGCAAATCACTTAAGATTTTCCTAAGCCAAATAGTCTGATTTACTGCTGCTGATGCTGCAATGTATTTTGCCTCTGTTGTTGATTGTGTTACAACTTCTTGCTTCTTTGAATTCCAACAAAATGCTCCAGACCCAAGTGTGAATAAATAACCAGAAGTGCTCTTCATGTCATCTACAGAACCAGCCCAATCACTATCTGAATATCCTAATAAATCTGAGTCAACTCTTTCTTCAAAATTAATCTCATGATTGATAGTACCTCTGATGTATCTGAGGACTCTTAACAACACCAAAATGCATTTGAGAAGGATTTGTCATGAATCTGGAGAGTAGACTTGTTGCAAACAACAAATCTGGCCTTGTTGCAGTCAAATATAACAAACCCTTTAGCTACAAGTTTTGCTTTATACTTGTAGATTGAACCATCAGGATTTACTTTGGCCTTGTAAATCCATTTCACTCCAATCACTTTCTTATCTGTAGGCCTTGGCACCAACATCCAAGTCTGATTTTTATGAATCATTTTCATTTCCTCTTCCATAGCTTCAATCCATTCAGGATGTTTAGCTGCTTCATCATCGTTATTTGGTTCAACAATTGCCGTATAACATCTTTCATAAACTTCATTTCCATTCAGGATGTTTAGCTGCTTCGTCATAGTTATTTGGTTCAACAATTGCTGTATAACATCTTTCATAAACTTCATTCAAAAGTCTAGTTCTTCTAGGAGGTGGACTAGAGCTAGAAGAAGATTCAGATAAACCATCATTCGAAGAGCTTGACTCTACCATAGGTGGCTGAATTTTAGGAGCTACAAATAAGAGTGTTCTGTTGCATAATTGGAAAATGAACAGATTGCCGTTGTAGCTTGGCTTCCTCCCAATTCCATTTAACATTTCATCAACTTTAACATCTCTAGAAATTTAAATTTTTCCATTTTCTAAATTGTACACTCTATAGCCCTTTGATTGAAAACTATAGCCAATAAAGATTCATTTTACTGCTTCGTTGTCCAGCTTACTCCTCTTTTGATTAAGAACATGAATATAGCACAATGATCCAAACACTTTGAGATGTTTTGCTGTGAGTTTCATTCCACTCCATGCTTCAATTGGAGTCATATCTTTCACAGCTTTAGTTGACCGTCTATTTTGCAGATAAACTGAAGTATAGACTGCTTCAGCCCAAAACCTTTTTGGTAGTCCTTTCTCAACTAGCATGCACCTATCCATCTCCACGACTGACCTATTTTTCCTCTCAACCACTCCATTTTGCTGTGGAGTGTAAGGAATAGTAAGCTGATGATGAACTCCATTTTCTTCACNTAGTAAGCTGATGATGAACTCCATTTTCTTCACAAAACTGATCAAACTTTGTTGAAGTGTACTTTTTGCCATTGTCTGATCGCAACGCCTGAATTTTGCAACATGATTGTGTTACTACAAGGGCTTTGAATTTCTTAAAAACATGAACCACGTCTGACTTATTTCTCATAAAATACACCCAACACATTCTGGTAAAATCATCAATGAAAATCACAAAATACAAATTTTGACTTAATGAAGGTGTTTTCATAGGCCCGCAAATATCTGTATGCACAAATTGAAGTTTTTGTGTTGCTCTCCATGCACCTTCTGTTGGAAATGATTCTCTATGCATTTTGCCAAAATTACAACTTTCACATACTCCTCGTGGCTCTTGAATTTTAGGCAAATCTCTTACCATACCATGTGAATGTAGGTAGACTAAGGATTTATAATTAAAATGACCATACCTCTTGTGCCACAAATTTGACTCATCAAAATTAACTTCTGAAGCATTTGCAATAACAATTTGCCAATAAAGACTGAAACACTTTTGTTCTTCATAGGCACACATGTTATTTCAACATCATGTGAATCACATAATTTGACCCACACTCAATAAATTTGAACTTAAACTAGGTACAAGTAGAACATCATCAATGTACCTTGTTCCTTTCTTTGTTTGGACAGCAATGGTTGACATTCCTTTAGCTGAAACAGCTTCTCCATTTCCCATTCTGATTGCTGCTTTAAAATTAGGATTGAAATTGCAAAAGATCTCCTCATTGCTTGTCATATGGTTTGTACAAACACTATCAGTAAACCAAGAATCTCTTTCTACCATATTTGAAACATGAAATGCAAGAAACAAGTTATCCTCTTCCTTGTTTTCATGAACAAGTGAAGCTTGCCGATTTTGATAACTTGACTGATGTTGTGTTAAGGTTTGATTTTGTAGTTTAGCTCTACAAAACTTCTCCACATGACCTAATTTTTTGCACTATCTACACTACTTGGATTTCCAACAATTCTTTTCCAAATGGTTTGTTTTGTTACGAACACCACAATGAGGATATGTATCTCTACTCTCTTTGCTCATTCCTTGTTTGCTACTGCTGTCTTCTCTCCTCTTTTTCCCATCATACTGTTTCTTTTCACCACTTCCCCTTGAGTATTGTTGCTTATGTTTTGCAGTGAAAGCTCCTTCAACTGAATTTTCTGCCCTTACTGCTTGTCTCTGCTCATAAGCTAATAAAACACCTGTAAGTTCTGTTTATGAGAGACTTGACAGGTCTTTTATGTTAGCCCAAGAATAACTAACTAAGAGGGTGGTGAATTGGTTATTAAACCTTTTTTGTTAATCACTCAAGATTTTAATAAGTGAGCACGCAAATGATAGAGA
>CAIGRT010098031.1:0-14553 GCA_903798405.1 Fraxinus platypoda | reverse complement strand
TTTTTTTTTTTTTTTTGCCCATATTTCATATTTCTCATCGCTAAGGTTTCCGTTTCTAGCTTGTCAAACCTTGGCCTCAGCATGGCTGGGCCAAATCAAGAGGGGACGAACACGCACACCCTTCCATCTCGTATAGCACAAATCTAACTCCTCAAATGAGTTGACTCAGATTTTCGAAGAATGTAACAAGCTACAAGGTTTGATATTATTATAAGAATTTTGCTACATGCACAAGGGATTTTGCAAAACAGTTTGACAGATTATCAGTTGTCACAATTTCATTGAATATTGGAAAAATAATAATTTTAATCCAGTCAATCCAATATTGCCATATCATCGCCTATAAAAATCCCTGACAAAAATCCTTGTACACAGAGCTTAATTGCAGAGGCATGACCTCCATGAACATGACAAGAAAGAACGCTAAGCCTAATCAATCTCCACTGTGTAGGTTCAAATAAATAAAAATGTTGAAACACCAAGTCTAAGTTATCTATTTCCTAAGCAACAAATTGCTTTAGGCCATCACCACCTCAACATCTTAGGTGTGCGCAAAATGTTTTAAGACTTTAATTTTTGCTTTCAATTGATGAGTCTGATCAAGAAAGGTTTGGCATTGGCACATGCTACACTTCTATATATACTCTTTTAATTCTATCAAATTCAAATAATAAACATATCAAAACAATTTGACCCTTGTTCAAGAGAGTCAAATTGACATTGGTGGATCTACAGTGGGGGCAGTGGGTCACCTGCCCCTACACTAAATTTTAAATCCAAATGTTGCACAACTTTTTTCAAGATTTTAAACAAAATTTCAAAAAAAAAAAAAATCCTTAATAGTTTTCAATTTTGAATCTACAATTAAAATTTTGTAAAATTTGCCCTTTAAATTTCTAGCTCGGCCCACAAATTGATACATTTTTTCTTCTCTGACATCCTTCAACTCTCAACAAATAGGTCAACTCTTGCATAATTCTCTGTACTTTATTATATTATCTTCCTTCATGCATTTGTTAGAAAAACCTTAACCAGAAACATCCATGCTTTAATGCAGTGTTTGTCACTTTCTCCATATGGACCACATGTATTGTTTCATTTCCCCTAGGATACTAATTTATACTGCAGTTTTCATACTTCCATTTTGCGCCTCTACACCAAAGACCCCCACCCCCAAACCTCCACCCCATAAAACAACTCTCTTTCAAGCAAACAAAACCAGAATCTGCTGCCTTGAGTTAACAAATTAGTTTTATCAATGGCTTCATCACTTAATCAACACACAAATTCAAGATTTGAAAGTTCTTGTTCTTGCAAAAATAGACCAAGAATGCTCAAAGATTTCCTTGGAGATGATTACTATTCAAGTAATCCATGCAAAACCTCGCCTGTACTACTCAGAAGCAGATCAAGAAAAGCTGCTGAAACTACAATTTCTGCTATCCACAAGGTCATAAATGTTGTTAAACTTTTCAAATTTTCTTCTGTGAAATCTCCATTGGTTTTGCCAAGAAGCTTTTCACGTAAATTATCAAGAAGCAGCAGAAATAGAAGCGAAAGTTTTCAGGAAGTTTCAGTTACAGTGAAAGTCAAGGACATTTTAAGGTGGAGTTCTTTCAGGGACTTGGTGGAGGAGAAATCTCGGCCGGGAACCAACACCACAGCCGCCTTGGCCGCAACCATGGAATTCCACAATCTTTCAGAGGAGAATATACCATTTTGGTGCAGTGAAAATGATGTGTTCTTGGATAAAAATGGGGTTGAAATAGGTGAAACGTGTTTACCTAAGGAGACTGTCGGCCAGCCCACAAATGATATATCAGTAACAACAAGGAATCCTAAGGTAATTTATTGTTTTACATAATAACACATGACACTCTATCATTTGCCAATTTAAAACACAGTTAACTTTTTCATCCATTCTTTTCCCTCCACATCATTTTATGTAATCTCTTATATATAGTTTTTATGTACAATTAGCATAATCCTAATATTTTTTATAATATCTTGATTTTCATTGTCTGCTGTGAACTATCAAAGTTTAATGGTTCGTGGGGGTTGATGAATCCTGTTTACATATATAAAATTTAAGGGCAAGTTGTTGCATACAGACAAATTAGACGATATCACGAGAGAGTTATAGGACCATACATTCATTTAAGATTTTCTTAAATGTTAAATGATAATCAAGAACTACCACCCAAGTTTACTCTCAACATATTTGTCGGTCGCGGGAATTTTTTCGTATAGTTCGATTCATCACTTACATAAATGTTACACCTCCATTCGGCAAAATTTTATAAATGATCAGACTGTTGAAATTTTAAACTCAAAACTTTATGAATCGTTTATTTCTATTGTCAAAATATCCATGTCAAATCATCAAGAGAATTATAAAGTGCGAAACATACATTGCTCATGTTTGACAACCATTATTTCAACTCTTTATTCTACGTACTTATTTGCAATCATACATTCACACAATAAAATATTCTGCACGTAGACTCAAATCTTTTCCCTACTTTTCTATCACACATTCTCAAAAAATTTATCACTATTTAAAACTGTTTTTACCAAATAATGACCATCAAACATGGGCATTGATCTATTGTATTGAATATTGAAAATGTAAGTGGAATATCTTAGTTTGCCTTCTTAATCTTTAATCTTGTTTCCTTGATTTCTTGTTCTTGATTCTTGATTATGGGTTCTAGATTTTCTTCCTCGATACGCTTCCTCTTAATAATTTTGTGTTGATTGGATGACACAAAAAATGAAAACTCACTTACGATTTGGGGACCATAACTCTATATATATCGTTCCATATGTATTTCAGCTCATCATGAAATACAACCTAAAAAAATATGGTTTCTACATATATTTAGGTTCATACCATATTAGATGTCCAAAAGTCAATAATTTTAATTCTTTATTAGATCGTTTTAAATGAGTTTAACTTTTGAGATAATATTTAATACATAATTAATTCATATGACAAATTAAAACCCAATAATCTCCAACTTAGACCACATATGTTACCTTATAAATGTACATAACCATATGAGCTCAAAATTTTGCTATCATAACCAGAAATATGTCCGAACAATCCCATTAATTGATTATATCAATATAGAATCAAAATGGTTTTCGTTACAAGTATCATAGTTAAACTCATCAATGGTCGTGTATATCAACACAATAAAAATGACATAGTTCAAGTATGGATGTGTAATATGAAAATTACATTCAATGTGATCCAAATATGTCTATTTCTACATAGTCCAACTTTATTCTTTAATGAGATTTAAAAAAAAAAAGTTCTAATTAGAGTGAAAATAACTTAATACTTTATTTCTTAACTAACCTAAATGTGCACAAACAAAATCATGTGTTTAAACAGGCAACATCTAAATACAAATTCCCACTAAACTAGCATATCATCAAAACATACAACACTCATGTAAGCAGTGTACTCATGAAAGATCTTGAGTGGTAGCCCTTTAGTAAATGGATATGCTATCATGAAGTTTGTCCTAATTAGAAACTTAATATCTATAGCAACTTGACCACTCTAATCTCTCACCTTAACAATTAGGAACTTAATGTTTATAAACTTAGACTTTTTGACTCTTGTTGTTTGAATACAATACTGTCGATTTATTGGCACAAACTAGCTTAAATAATCTTTCAATTTCATCCAAATTATGTAGTCCAGTGACAAAGTTTTGCAGCTATATTCCTAGATTGAATGCCTAATAACATGCTATAAACTCTGCTGCCATGATTGAAGAAGTTATGAGTGTGTGCTTTGCACTCTTCCGGGATATAGCTCCTCCAACCAGCGATAGACATAGCCTGGTGTGGATCACCGACTGTCTTGGCATCCAACAAAATCTAAATCTAAATCTCCAATTGATCTAATTTCTTGCACGTGGGCATGCAATCTTTTGTTCTCTGTGGATACCGCATAACCCACTTTGTTGCCTTCTAATGATCCATCTTAGGGTTACTTAAATATCTGTCCAATATTCTAATAATGAATGCTATATCTGGACGTGTGCAAACTTGAGCATACATTAAATTCTAAACTGTTGAAGCATAGGAAATTTTATGCATTTCCTTATTTTCAAGGTCATTCTTAAAGCATTAATTGAGACTGAACTTGTTTATCTTAACAACAAGGTTTCACCTGGTTTACAATCCTACATCCTAATCACTCAAGTACCTTTTCGATATAGTCTTTTGTGATATTCCGAGAGTATCTCGAGAATGATCTCTGCGTATCCGTATCCCTAATACAAAATAGGCATCACCAAGATCTTTCATCTCAATATTCTTTAATAGAAATTTATTGGTTTCATGCAGTAAGCATATATCATTATAGGCAAGCAGTATGTTATCGATATACAATACTAAGAAAATATGTTTACTCACACTGAACTTGTGGTATACACAATCATCAACTGCATTTATCTCAAAATCAAACGAGATAATTACTTGATGAAATTTTTTATCCCATTGACGGGAAGCTTGCTTAAACCCATAGATTGATTTTTTTAATTTGTAAATCATCTTCTTTAGGTTTCCAAACTCAAAGTTTTTTTCCATTGACGGGAAGCTTGCTTAAACCCATAGATTGATTTTTTTAATTTGTAAATCATCTTCTTTAGGTTTCCAAACACAAAGTTTTTTTGTTGCACCATATAAATCGTCTCATCAATGTCACCATTGAGAAACGATGTCTTGACATCCATCTGATCTAGCTCAAGATCAAAATCTGCCATAAGTGCCTAATAGTCCTAAAAGAGACTTTTGTAGAAATTAAAGAGAAAGTCTCTTTAAAATCGATGCCTTTCTTTTGAGTAAAGTCTTTTCCAACAAGACGAGCTTTATATCTATCCATATCACCATTCGAATCCCTTTTGATTTTAAATATCCATTTACAACCAATGGACTCCGCACTGAAAGGCAATGGGATGAGTTCTCAAATGTCATTCTCTTTCATGCACTTTATCTCTTCATTTATGACATGAAATCACTTTTGAGAATTTTTCATTTGCACGGCTCGATGAAAGTAGATTGGATCTTCTTCCACAAATCAAATGTCATCCTCATTTTTTTGGAGAAAGACTATAAAGTCATTCAGAATTGCCTTCTTTCTCTAGTGGATCTCCTTAATGGCATTTGTTCTTGAAATTGTTGAGTTTTTCTTCTGGAACAATCTCTTGATTGTGTATAGGGGGTTCTGAAATATTATCTTGATCCAGAATGGCTTTTGAACAAGATCTGGAACAGAAATTTGTGCCTAATCTTAAACATTTTCAATGACAACAAAATGAATAGTTACATATTCCTCCTCAAAGATAAAATCTTTAAATGTATCTCCTCCTACAAACTCCACATCCTCAAAAAAATCGGGCATTTTTTTGTTTTGAAAATTGACTTGTTATTGGGATCATAGAATTTGTAACCCATTGACATCTCAGAATATTCAATAAAATAGTGACTATTGATTCTAGAGTTCAGTTTCTTTCATTGCCTCAGTTGGACAACCCAAAATGTGCAAGTGCTTCAAACTAGGCTTCTTGCATGTCTAAAGCTTATAAGGGGTTTTGACAGTTGCTTTACTTGAAACTCTATTGAGAATGTAAGCTGCAGACTTTTGTATTTCTCATTAGAGAGATTCTAGCATGGTGTACTATGAGACGATTCAACATTCCTCTAAAAATTTAGCAAAATATCTTGAATGTTTTTTCTATTGATCTGTCATGTGTGTCATAGTATTCACCACTACGGTTAAATCTGACACGTTTTATTCTTTTTTTTGAGTTGATTCTCAATCTCATTCTTGTAATTCTTGAACATGTTCAGTGATTGTGATTTCTTATAAATGAAATACATGTAGCCATAACAAGAAAAATCGTCTATGAACGTAACAAATTACTATTGATAATTCCAAGAAATCGAATAGAATGGCCCACAGAAATCCATATGTATTAATTCTAAGACGTCTGAAGTCCTATTGTCACCCAATATCCTTATATTTCTTTGTTCCCCTTAATGCAATTTCTTCTGATACATTAAAGTCCAAAAAAATCAAGATGATCAAGAATTTCTTCTGATACAAGTTTTTTTTATTCTCTTTTGAGAGATGTAACGTAATCGCTTATACCATAATAAAGCAGAATTCTCATCGATTAAATTTCTTTTAATACCACTTGAATTCACATGCAAGGTTCCATTAAGCGAGGTAACCATGTTATGTAAATATAGAATATCATACATTGATAAAGAACTAGCACCCACAACATTTGAATTAAGAAAAAAACTAAATTTATTGTTTCCAAATTAACAAGAATAAACGAATTTGTCCAATATAGAAATGGAAACCAAATTTCGCAAAGGTACCACAAATGTCTCTTTCAAATCCAAATAATAATCACAAATTGTTTTCGACTATACAGACAACCCTGTATAGACACATTTATATGAGTAGTGGCACCAGAATCAATCCACCAAGTATGTCTAAGTATTGAAACTAAATTAACTTCATAACAAATCAAAGTGAGAAGCATACTTTTCTTTACATGTCAAGTGTGATATTTGGTACAACCCCTCTTTAACTATTCCGAATTTTCACAAAAGTAACAGCCATATAATTTATCATTTTCAGGCTTTAGTTATTTCTTTTGAGCTGGACTGGATTCAACTTGCTTATTTTTTCATTTTTTGAACTTGTCCATAAAGGTACTTGCCAAGTGAGCACTTTCAATTCTGTCTTGCTTTAGCCCTTCTTCTTCTTACATACAATATAAAATGAGCTCATTAACAGTCTACTTTACCTTTTGACAATTATAAGTGACCTTAAATTGATTGAATTGTGTAGAAAGATAATTAAAACCAAATGTACGAGCAAATAATCAAACAATTCAAGTTTTAATGCCTTTAGTTTTGAAGCAATATGAGACGTCTCAATGATGTACTCTCTTATGCTTCATTTACTCTTATACTTTAGTGAAGCTAAGTTTCTCATAAGCGTACTAATTTCGGCCTTACCGCTTTTCCTAAAGCGTTTTTCAATTTCCTCAAAAAATTCTTTGATAGTAGTTACCTTATCGGACACAGCGCCCCTAAATGATTCTAGAATCTTACGTTTCATGATCATAAGATTCATACGGTTTGAACAATTCACTAATCAAAGTCCCCTTTTTCATGAGCGGAACTTTTATCCATAAATGCAGCGGGTTGTTTTGTCTTGTAACACAAGGTTTAAGTCCCTGCAACCAAAAATGATCCAAACGTTCTCTTTCCAACCCTTAAAGTTGGTTCCATTAAACACAGAAATTGAGTTGATGTTGACAAATATTGAAGAAGTATATGTATTAACTGAATAGAAAACAAAACCAAAAATACATGTACACATGAGAATTCGTATTGAACAATCAATGAATTCAAAAATACATGTACGCTTTCTCTTGATATTCTTGTGTTGATGGAATAGCACAAAAAATGAGAACCCACGTACGATTAACCCTATACATATTCCATATGTATTTCAACTCATCATAAAATACAATCCAACAGAATTTGGTCTCTACGCATATGTAGGTTAGTGTCATCTTAGATGCCCAAGGCCCAATAACTTAATTGTTTGTTAGATCACTTTAAATGTGTTTAACCTTAACATAGTATTTAATACACAATTAATTACATATATAGGCTCATATGACTAATTAAAACCCAACACAAACTTTATTTTTAACTACAAAATTTAATGAATCCACATTTACTATCAATTTATTCATCACTTATTTCTATCTATTTATAAATTATAAGTGGAGGCTTAATGGTTAGGCCTCAATTGTAGCTTTATTAACTGATTTTTTAATATGAATTACGC
Source organism: Fraxinus platypoda (assembly GCA_903798405.1). Taxonomy (NCBI): domain Eukaryota; kingdom Viridiplantae; phylum Streptophyta; class Magnoliopsida; order Lamiales; family Oleaceae; genus Fraxinus; species Fraxinus platypoda. The sequence goes on along the minus strand of CAIGRT010098031.1, from coordinate 6,653 downwards.
GCTCTCACCTATGGTCACTATATTCACTTTCTCTTCAAGATCAATCTATTTATTGATAGGCTACAAAGAGATTGAACTAAAGACTGATGGCACGTTAAACAGTAATGATATTGTTGTCAAAAAATTTAAATTATTAGAGAAGAGTTTTATAGATTATTGTTGTTAAATTTGTATATTGTTATTAATGCAATAATATATTTATATGTTTATAGGGAGAATTATCATTTGAGGAATCTGAGCAGCACAGCCCATTTTCAGTTCTTGATTCTCTATATCGAGAAGATGAAGAATCCATCTCACCTTTTCATCAAAAAATCTTTGCCAAAGTCGAAAGTATGCCTAATTAATCACAATTATCAATAAATTATCATTTCATAGTTATGCCAATAAATTATAATCAATTAGCCATGCATGACAGGGAGACAATGCCATCTCATGCAAAGGATTCAAGAATTCGAGAAAGCAGAAGAACAAGGCATTTTCGACACTGAAGAGGTAGATGAGGTAAATGCAACAGAAGAGAAAGCTAAGCAGTTGCTCGGCCACGTCAAGGCAAGAGAATTAGCCAAGAATTATGAGGAAAACCCTTATTTGGATCATATTCTATTGGATTTCTTTAAGTTTAAACTGGCTACAAAAGGAAATTTTGATGATTTTGAGGTAGATTGTGGGATTTTAAGGCAAGCAAAATCTTGGATTAATGGAGAATATAATGATCCATTTGAGTGGGCAATGCAATATGTGAAGGATATGGAAAGAGGGCTCATGTGGAATAACAAGTTGAAAGAGGAACAAGAGAAGTTAGCAATGGATTTGGAGATAGAGATTTTGAGAAATTTGTTTGCTGAGCTTTTGGATGACTTTCTTACTTGACAAAGTTCAACCAATGGCATTCGGGACTACATTATATTCACGCGCACATGATACACGTGTATACAAGTTCAGCCAACGACCTCGATAGATATATAACTTCGTGATGAAGTGGCCATTGCAAGAATTGATAGCAACAACCTCGATTGATGGATGTTCAACAAAAATCACAAGTGTACAATGTCGTCAAATTCGTAATAAAGTGGACATAAATAATTCGGATTATGATTACCACAAGTACCATATTTTCCAATTACTGACCTAAATTATTCTTACTCCTTATTTTAACCTTTGCAAAAAATTAACAGGGAATTTGTTTTTATTTGAATATTTATTCTAAAATTTAAGTTTTTATTAACTAATTACTAGTTGATAGTGCCGGTTTGAGAGTAAAAATATCATAAAAGTGCTAGGACTCAATATTTTACCTTAATTCTCCCTCTTGATTTATCATAAAAAATCGTGAAAAATAATTAACCTGTATATTTGCTCAAACTTCTCAAATTTAACTGAAAATGTCTATCCTGAAAAGTCAATTCTATAAAATCCAGAAAAGTCATTATTCGGATTGTGATTTGTCCTATCGCTTAAATATTTTAAAAGTGACATTAGTATACTTGGAGTGTATTGAACGGACCACATATTAAGTTTAGTTCTATAGTATGATCGTGTGGAGGATTAAATTCCATTTGAATGCTGAGTATTTTATCTAAATTCCTGCATAGGGATTGTGTATATCTTTTTTGTGAATTTAATAATATTTTGATTTATTAATGGATGAGATTAACTTGATTGATCAAATATCTCGATGAGTTAGGAACTTGAGAATACGTGAAATAGAGAACATGAACTCGTATTGGGAACCGTCGCCATAAAAAACAAATCGAGTGACTACTTAAGTTTTTTCTTGATGAATGGTTATAAATTTGAATTCAATATTTAGCGATGGCTAAACTTCGAAATTCGAGATTGGCATAGAACAATTGAAGAAAATGGAACTTAAATTAGTGAGAATAATTAGAGGGGCAACATGGTCATTTGTGCCTACCTAATTATCGAATATTGGATAAGTTGAAATATATAGACGATAGGACAAAAAACTATTGATGATATTATAGCTTTTGTGATTTTATATACTATGAAAGTGCAATTTTTGAGATTGGGTGGTTTAGAGTTGATTATACGTGATTTATTATTGAAACTTGGATAATATATCTTTGAACAATTCCCTTTGATAGCTTGGTAAAGTTCTGGACTTACTGTAATTATAATTAAAGTTCAAGACTACATGTCAAAATTTTGTCTAATTAGACTTGGACTTGGATTGAAGCTCTTTGTCTATATATATTACTATAGGGTCGAAAATCATAAAGGAAAAGAAAGAAAAAAATTCAAAAAATTATTTTCTTATTTTCTTGATTTTTTCTTGGTTTGCCCAGCATAGAATTGAGTTTTTGATTTAATTGAAAAAGCATCCTCACGTCGGTGTAGTCTTGACTTTGTAAAATATCATAAAAGGATCAGGGTTGGAAGCACCAAGTTTTTGAAATAAAAAATTGAAAGTTCGTGATTCAGATCTGATCAAGTAATATGCGTAGACATCAAAATGGCTCGATTGTCCTTTCATTCTATCGAAAGAACTACTAAGCCGTTAGATCACACTGATATATATGATTTAAAATTTGTACAAACTAAATGTTGTAAAAGTATTTTATCACTTTTATTGATGAATTCACTCAATATTGCTGTGTGTATTTAATCAAAAGCAAAAATGACGCAATTGAAGTGTTCAAACAATAAATTAGAGGTTGAGATGAACTAGCAAAAAGATTAAGTCAATAAGAAGAGATAGAAAAGCGGTGAATATGATTTCTTATTTGAACAATTGTAGTCAGAACAAGAAATTATTCATCAAGCAATTGTGCCTTGTTCTTTTCAATCTAATGGGATTGCTGAATGCAAAAAATCGAACATTGAAATAGATGATAAATGCTATATTGAAAAATTGGGGATTAATACAGAACTTCTGGGAGAAAGCTTTGTTATCCGCCAATTATATTCTTAACAAATTGTCATGTAGAAAAATGCACAAGATATTTTATGAATTATGGGAATGTCATAAACCTAATTATAAATACTTTAAGGCATGGGGATGTCTAACAAAGATAGTGATTCATAAATATGAAAATGACCTAAAATCGTTGATTGTGTATTTATTGATTATGCCTACCATAGTAGTGTATTCAAATTTATTGTACATAAATCTGAAATTTTAATGTGCATATTAATGCAATTATGAATCGAGGGATGCTATATTTTTCGTAAATATTTTTCCTATAACATGCAAAGAGAATCTACTTCACTTGAGAGACCTCATGATACTATCACTAATAATAATAATAATAATAATAATAATAATAATAATAATAATAATAATAAGGTTATAGATCAAAAATCAATAAATGAGGATGAACATAGACACAATAAGATGTCAAATAGGATAACCTTCTCAAGTTCTAATTTTTAACGTATTTATTAGAAAATGAATCCCGAAGTTACAAAGCTGCTATATCTTCAAATGAAGTTTCATATTGGAAAGAGGTTGTTCAAGATGAAATTGAATCCACACAAAAAATCGCACAAGAGAACTTGTAGACCTTCCACTTGATAATAAGCCACTAGGGTGTAAATGAATCTTTAAAAGAAAAATGAAGACAGATGGATCAATTGACAAATACAAAGAATTGTCGGTAAAGGCAACAAACAAAAGGAATGTTATTTCTATATATATTCACATGTTACAAGAATTACTTTAATTCGTATGCATATAGCAATAGTAGCATTAAATGGTTTGGAAATGTATCAAAAGGACGTCAAAATGTCATTCTTGAATTGTGAATTGGAGTATAAATCCATATGGAGCAATCTGAAGGATTTGCTTACTGCCTCAGGACAAAAAATAAAGTAAGTTGACTTGCTAAATCGTTTTATGAGTTAAAACAAGCTCCTAAAAATGTTATGAAAAAATTGATACAATAATGGTGATAAATGATTCAAATTAATGAGTATGATAAATATGTGTATGTCAAGAGCACTCAAAATGAATGCGTCGTGGGTTTTTTATATGTAGATGACATGTTAATTATTAGTAATAATGATATATAATTCAAACTACAAAGATGATGTTAACGAATAAGTTTGAAATGAAGAATTTGGGTGTCGATGTTATATTAGGATTTTAAAATTTTTAGCATAGTTGAGGGTCTCAAATTGTCTCAATTACATTATATTGAAAAAATTCTTGATAAGTTCACGAAACACGATATTATTCCTATGAAGACACCAATTGGTGCTAGTATACATCATGTTTCAAATACCAATGAATGTAAATCTCAACTAGAATATTCTCGTGTAGTTCACAGTTTAATGTATGTTATGAATTGAGAACAACTTGATATTGCTTACTCCACAAGTTGGCTATGTCATATTAGTAATCTGAGAATTGAGCATTGGAAGACAATTCTTAGAGTTTTAGGGAATTTAAACCATACCAAAATATTTGAATTACACTATTCTAGATATCCATCAGTATTTGAAGGATATTGTGATTCTAATTAGATATTTGATACTAAAGTCTCTAAGTCCACAAGTGGATATGTATTTAAACTTGGAGGTGCAACAATATCTCGAAAAATCATTAAAAAAAAACATGTATAGCTAGATCGACAATAGAATTCGAATTCATTGCATTGGATAAAGTTGGGGAAGAAGCTGAATGGCTAAGAAACTGTTTAAAAGATGTTCTATGCTCGATGAAACATGTACCCACTATATGTATCCATTGTGATAGTCAATCAGCAATTAGATGGACACAAAATGTCATGCATAACAGTAAATTCCGACATATGTCATAGACACAATACTATTAGACATCTCTAGTAGAAAAAAGCCCACTACCCAACAGATAAAATCCTGTTTTATATCCTATTTTCTCTCTATTGAAATTAGCTCTATAGATTAAGTGATTTCAAAAAATATTATTTCAGATCCCCTAACTACAGTTTTGATAAAAGAGCAAGTGTAAAGATCATCGAAGGGATATGGTTAAAACCTATAAAGTAATAAAGAGTTTACATGGTGACAACCTAACCTAGTTGACTAAATAGATTATGTGAAATCAAAAAATAATATTTCGAATCCCCTAACTAAAGTTTGGATAAGAGAGCAAGTGTAAAGATCTTTGAAGGAATATGGTTAAAACCTATAAAGTAATAAAGAGCTTCCATGGGGACAACCTAATCTAGTTGACTAATGATTCTAAGATCTAGGTTCAATGGGACAATCGAACTTTTAAAAACTAAGTAATCGCTAGGAAATTTTATACTTCTACTCACTCCTATGATGAGACAATGACCAACTACTGCGATAATCAGGTTAAGCTACGCTTTTAATGAGCTTCATATCTTGATTCATTGAAGTAAAGTATAGCAGAATACTCTTTATGGAGATCACCTATGTGAGTGAAAAATGAGCCACTTCTATAAGAATTATGTGATGATGAATTATCTAAAAGCACTCATGAACTAGGTAGTGTTCAAGGTAGGTGGCCATAAACATGAGAACCAACTGTGAAGGGAATTGTGTGATGAAGAAGTTCAAAGTCTCTAACTACTTATCCGTTGTCGTTTCTCTTCATTTGTACTTAACATTTGTATCTATTGTATTATTTTCAAAAAGTCAATATATTTCATTCATGAGGGGATTGTTGAAAATAGTTTTATTTTTGAGAAAATTTGAGCTCAAAATTAAGAGGGAGTCGAACTTTCGGAATTAATTGGATCGAGCATATTCATGTACGTGCACTCGTCTGTTCAAAAACTCATCTTCTAATTGTCTTTCTTCCTCCGATGTTGGAGGAAGCTAAGTGAAAGCATTGTCTAAACCTCCGAAAACTGTAGTCCCGCTAAAATCTTTCCAAGAAGTTCATATTGTTTACATCATTCCTTCCTATATATCTTGTACTCAATCTTATCTATCTACAACAGTGAAAATAAGCCACATTAATATACTATACAGCAAAATGCTAAATAAAATGATAGCATAAATAAATAGTGATGAAAATATTCTTTTACAATACGTACATTATAGACGTAAGTTTCCTTTACATATTCACTTGATTGATATTTGGATCCCCATATAACACCCCTAAAAGGTTAGAGAACAAGCGATGAATCTTACACAAACGGTTCCACTTACCATTCAATCTTTCTATCCCGTAATCAGATTTTGTGGCAACAACCACCTCTTGATTGATCTTTGCCCAATCGTTTTTTTTTTTTGTGAATTTAGAACGTTGCAACTTTTTTACTTTCACATTGCCGTAAAGTATCCTGATTAAAGCATATTCATTCTCATCAGATCACGACATTGGTTTCTTAGTCTTACATCTAGAATCACCCATGTCCTCTAATGAAGATAATTAATAAATATTAACCATTAAACCAAAAATAATTTTCTATATAACCGTCAAATAATGGGCAATTTTGTATATATGTATTAGGTGGTCTAGTTATGCAATTGAGCTCTTATTTGACAACTATTAAAATGACTTTTTTTTTTTTTAAGAAAAATGAGTTTTGAAATAGTGATATTTTGGAGAATATTTAGTTAAAGTAGGAAAAAAATTTGAGATTACATGCAGAATATTTTATTGTGGGAATATGTGGTTGAAAATGAGTTTGAGGAAAAAAAATAAAAGCTTTGTTTTAATGGTTGTCAAACAG
>CAIGRT010098014.1:0-14020 GCA_903798405.1 Fraxinus platypoda | reverse complement strand
ATTTGCATCAAAATTGTTCATGAAAGTGAATTTTTTTTTACAATTGGTTATGAAATTTGTTTCCATTGCTGGAAAAAAAAAACAAAAAAATAAAAATAAAAATACGTGCAGTCAACTGGAAAATCAAATCCCACCAAATTGATGGGAATTGATTTTCCCCAAAAACCATGAAAATAGGTGCGTGAGCCTTGGGGAGAGAGAACATTTTCCAATCAATTTTTGGCACATCAAACAACACATTTGGTGGGAAATGGAAAAGAAATTCCAAGTTCCAAGGAATTTAATGCATATCAAACGTAGCCTAAGATGAATTCTTATTTTCCACAAATTATGACATCAATAATAGGGCAAGTTCTTATCAAAAGCAAACATATGTGAACATTGTTTACATGAAAAAATTAGAACAACGCGTCTCTAAAATATATATTATAGTGTTCAAACATTAGTTCAACAATACAAGACTCGGAATCAAATAGTTTATATTGGAAATAGTCAATTTGCTTTATAATTTAGGAATGACAAACTATCATGCTACAATGTCAGAAAGAATGTGATAGAAAGATTGACATATGTGTAAGCGACAGTAGATGATTGAATGAAAAAAAAGTTGACTGTATTTTAAACTATCCAATGATAAAATGTCATGGACGTTATGTCAAAAGTTTTTGATATTGTAGCATGATTGCAAACTAGTGCTTTAGATTGAACATTTCATTTGAGCTGGCAATAAAATAAAATTAAAAAAAAAACAACAACAAATGAAATGACATCCTCTCGCCGCTTTAATTGTCTCTAGTTTATTTATTTGTTTTCTACACTTGTCAACCAAAAGAGAAAAATGAAGTTTGTGAATACTAATATTGAATTTTAATTTTGGCTTTATTTTTCAACCGAGCTTTTAGACTTTGCAAAATATACACTTATGTCCATGATAAGTGTGATATTTAAACTTCTCTCAACCTATTTATAAAACTTTTTATAAGAAAATCGATATGGATTGCTATTGCTATTGATTTGTTTTATTTTATGACAAAATCCAAGGTTAAGGAACATCGAGGATAAAGATGATGAAAATGAGAAGAATCGCAGGATTGTGAAGTGACAATTTAAGTTTTGAAAAAGACTTAGAGTCAATGAAGGCTAAAAATGAAATTATGTGCGTTTCACTCGAGCAAAGTTAACATTGCTCGAGTTAAGCTAATACCTCACTGCAATCAAATTTCGTGCTAAAGAGGAAAAGTTGCAATTATATTTCGCCCAAGCGAAAATTTTCTTAATGTGCGCAGTTTCTCTAAAAACTTGATAAAATAAAGAAAAACTCTCTAATTCACTAAAAACAAGTTGGCAAATGTTTAACATAAGTTTCTAATGTATAAATTAACATAATTAAGCAAACAAAATGATGAATTAGTAGTTGAATTTCTAGATTCAATGTAGCCATTAATGAAGTAAACATTGTGTGGAAGTAAAGGGACCATTGGAGTGTTATGTGAGTGTATTATCTGCAGGCCTTAACCTCATCTTAGTTATTACAATTAAACTCAAGATTCACCATAGTTTTCATGTCATTTTCTCTTTTCTTCTAAGGTTTATTTATATTTGAAATCATGGTATACACATTATTCAATTAGATATAAATAACACGCGCAATTTAGACAATGGAGATTTTTAAAATCATAGAATGAGTTTAGTACAATATTACGTCAATTTGGTGATATGAAAGGGTGTTAATGTGAGTCGAGCTGTTCAAGTTCGAGAGTCCAACACATGTCTTGTCGTGAGCATCTGCACGTGTAGGACTCTGCTTCCCATATTAACATTATCCTATCGCGTGCAATGCATTCATTAATTCGAAGTTCCTCTTTGAAGGCTAGACCATATTTCCGGACTATTGTAGCATGTCAATACATAAATTGTGATGGGTTAATTTCACTAGCGGTCACCGTTCTTTCACCTCGTGGGTCATTGTACTTCAATTTTATCTCAAATTGGGTCTTTATACTTCAACTTGTGTCAATTATGTCATTACGTTTCCCTCTAAAATTATTTTCTGTATAAATTATATTTATATTATCACTTTTGGTTCATAGTTCAGTGACCAACAAGTTACATTCAAAAATTTGGTTCAATGACCATTGATGTATTTTGCCCAGTACAAGGACTTCACAAACACTGTAACAAAAATAAATACAAACGACCAAGATCTGTTACTACAACTGAATATGCGTTTTCATTAAAGACCTCAAAATTGATCCAACATTAAAAGATAGGAGTAGCACCAATACTATTTGTTAGTCGACGTGCAAACTACTCCAAATCGCATTCTTAAGTAACAAATACATGTGTAAGCAGGCCATGCCTGGTCTAAAGTCATCCAAATGCACAAGTTTATCCTGATCGACTTCAACTACAATATCTAGAAGGAAAAAAATACAACAAAGTATCACGTATGTCTACTGTCCGAACGAATGATCAAGCTCATCTACGAATGTTAGTAGTATCCTTGTCAACGTTTCAGTTAGTTATGCCTAACGCAGAGACGTCATCCATTCCTGCAAGCCCGAGTTCTCCCCTCGATTGTTGCAGTTACGTAAGAAGCTGATTTGCGGTGCTTTCATCTGCCAAAATATCAAACATCAATTATATTGGTCAGGACAATGAACCCAAGCAAAATGGAAGAAGAGATGAAACCTTATAATCAAAAAGAACAAGAACAAACTGAAACACGGATGAACGAGATTTTGACACAAGTCGTATTCCATTTTCACACCGATATTTCACTTTCACAAAGTGATCTTCAATTCTTTTGTGATTTAAGTAATTTCTATAGTTTCTCTATGACAATCTTCTCTGCCTCAAGGGCCGTTGATCCGAGTCTAGAATCATAAGTTTGACTCATAAAATCCTAGAACTCCCTGTATGCGATGTTTTTCTTTAAGGATAGTTTAAAGGGTAGAGCCGCCAACAATTACGCAATTGCAAGATTTCACAGATCAGAGACGAGATTTAGTTCGTGTAGCACAACGTACCTTGCCCATGTGAGACTTTATAGTCGCAAGCAACAACTTGTCCCCCGCTATATTTCTCAATCGTTGAATAAATTCATGCCGTGTGATCTTCTTCTCCTGAAGTCAAAAGATTGAGAAGTAAGAAACATAAATTACACCAATGAAATATATGCCTGTATTTTACATTAGTAGAGTATAAATGCGTACTTTATGATCGCCGTAATGCTTGGCTATCATTTCGTTCGCATCAGAAGGTAAGAACTTCGAAAGCACTTTTGTGAGAGCAGAAAACGGAATAAAATCCGCACTTGGTCTTCTCAGAGGACGAGAAATCCTTTGATAACCTGAAAGTACATTGCCAATTTCATTTAAAATTTACATATAGATAATAACAATCTGTCTAAAAGGAAAAAAGTTCTATATTCCTCACCTTCTAAACCAGTTGAAGATCTGAAACTAACAACGTATTCTGGCAAGATGTGAGTATTCAAGCGCGTGCTCCAAACAATATACTTTTTAGGAGAAGCTAAATTGTCAACCCCTGAATCAAATTTGTCGGAACTTGGATTAGACTGTCGTGAATCAGGACGAACAATCTCCGTTCTTCCCAATAGAACACGACAAAGTAACAAATGCCTTTGTCCATCCTCATCAGCAACAGAGGATCTAAAACTGTTACATACGTAAAATCAAGTTAGCACGAAAACTAAACCTCAATACAACACTCTAATTCAGCTAACCAAAAATTCGAGTACTTTCATATAGCAGTACCTTCCAGTAGGGTGATCGGCAGGAGAAAGACAGATCCCACCTCTGTATACTCCAGTATTCATGGGATGGCCAAAACCATGTGAAAGGATGTCGTTGAGCTCATTCTTGGAAGCGCCATACCATGCGCATTTCACATTGGCGCCGCCCCTGAAATTTTGCTCCATTGCTCGTGCATATATACAAAACGACTGATACTTTGCTTGACACATAGCACCGGAATAAACCTTCTTATGTATGGCCTCAACTTCAGTATGCAATCCACAATTACTCAAACTAGAAACAAATTTATTCTTGATTATCTCATGCATCTTATCCTCTTCATGAACTCTGATTAAGCCGTTCTCGAACATGCGGTTTTCTTGCATGTTTCCGGTACCAGAAATCCCGCTTTCACAATCAGAAGCAAAAGAAGTTTGCTCACACCGATCTTCAAGATTAGCCTCAGAACCCGGAGTTTTGGTGCTTGAACTATATGGACATTCATCAAACAGATTAAGGATTTTGATTTGGGGTGAAGGTTGATACCCCATTGCATAGCAATCGGTTGATCCCATTGAATAAGAAAAGTACAACCTTGGGACAAAAGTTAACTTGGTCTACAATCCAATTAGAAAAAAATCGAGATATTGGGTCTGAAAATGAAATTCAAAACCAAGAAAAAGAACAAAGAAAGAAGTCAAGTAGATGGAAAGAATGAGCATGCAGAAACACAAAAGGGTAAATATAGATTGAAAGAAACTATTAATAGCTCAAATAAACATAAATTAAAAAACCCATAAGCACATTCTTGAACAAAATTCAAGTAAAAATAAATTAGGCCCAAAAGAATTAAGAAAAAGAACTTTAGAGCTTAGAAAGAACAGTTGGGAATTGGAAGGATTGAATTTGAACTATTCCCTGAACTGGAAGTAAATTGGTTCTTATAATGTGTGATGAATCCTCCTGATGCAGATGAGTTGCCAAATTCATGCGGTTACTTGGGGAAGAGGGTTTTAAGAATGAGGTAGAAATATAGTATAGCTATCCAATGTAGAAGGGTAAAGAGATAGAACCGCCACAAGTTTTGTGGCAACCTGTTTTCGTGGGCGGTTCCTGAGGCCATGCGTGTACGACTGAATCTCATCTGTGAGTTTGTTTTGTGGGTACAGTCTGTTTTATTTCACGCCGACGGTTTAATTAGCGGGCTTACAATTTTGACCTTTGACATTATTTATTTATTTCAGGATTAATTATATCATTGTCCACTTTTCACGTTATTACTTCGAATTTTGAAACCTATTTTATTGATATTGAATCGTTTTATTCATTCCTGCTCGATTTCATTCGATTATTTTATTTTATTTTTTTGACAAAATTGCCTATATGACAGGCAGGAATATGATGTATTGCAAATTAAAATGTGTTCACATCTTAATAAAAAACTTAAAATTAAATTAATAAATGCTATCTTCCCTATCCACTGAAGAGCAAACTGCCCATTTCGCCCTTTTCCCAAATCCCACAAAAAAATTTATTGTTTTTCTTTAATTTCTATATTCCGCCAAAGAACAAGAAGACGGCAAAAGCAAAAGCAAAATCTAAGAAAAACACACTTTAAACGATATAATATGGCCGATTCAATGTTTAGTGACGAATGAGATACATTTTTTTTAAAAAAAATTAAGTAATAACGTGTAGTATAGTTTAGTAACCACTAATATAATTAACCCATTTACTTGATAAAGAAGCCCTTAGCAATTGTATAACTCGGAGACTATGTTTGAATTTCGTATAGTGTCATCTTCAACTTACTTTGGTCGTTGTTTGTACCTTGTGGTGTGACCACTATATAATTGGGTGCTTTGGAGAATGGAGATATAGGTAGCGTATGATTGTCGTCAACTCATGTCATCAGGTTTGGTAATTCCTAACTTATTTCCATGATTGTTTAGACTTCATTCAATTGACAAGAAAATTTTATTATAGGAGAAGAACAGAAAAGGTTGATACACCGTAACTCAGCACGTGGTTGACTGGAAATGGTGGAGTTGTGCAGTGACGATGACAGATAGTTGTGGGTTGTTTGCGGTTGGGTCGATGGCGGCGGCGGATGCTATGGTGTGGGAGGTTGGGTGACAATCGTGGAGCACGGTGAGGATGGGTGGATTTTGGTTTGGTTTTGGTTGGGGTGTGTGTTCGGATGTGAAGGTGAGGGTTGGAAAGAAGATATTTCTTTTACAATTTTTTTTGTTTCTTTTTTGGTTAGATAACTTTTGGACAAGTAATGGTATAATTGACAATCTTCGTCATTTTATCCTTGTGTTGCGATTATTTTAAAGGTTTAGACCGTGAATGGAACAAACGAAAATTTTAAATAAAATCTACGAAAAAGGAAAATGTTTTGGATCGTTGCAATTATCCCATTGATGTATGATTCATTCGGAGAAGAAATGACATTAGACGGGTTTGAGTTCGATTTTAAAGAATTAAAAATATTACTAATATTTTCAAGAAACACACACTTACTCACAAGGAGGGTGGGTGGATAATTTTTTTTACTTTTTTATTGCGCAGATCCACCCTCATGTGAGAGGGTGTAAGAACTCAGTGAGCTATTTTGCAAATGGAATTTCTCTATTTCCAAAATCTTATCCAAAATGGTTCTTAAAAGTGCAACCCCTTCACGTGGGATACGTAAATTACAAGTTTGACCTTTGAAACTCTCAAGGAGCAATTTTAGGAAAGTGGCGCATGTTCATGTTTGCGTGTGTATAAAGTGTTTTGGTTTTGGTTTAGAGGAATAAATAATGCTGCAAGTTGAACATATGAGATAGACGTCGGCTGATGGAAAGAAGGAAAAAAAAATTGTTACCAAAAGTTATATTCAAATAATCATATATTTAAATCATGGTACATTTGCTCGATAAAATATTGTTATATATGAATACATAAATTTTTTTCTACATTTAGCCTCCGTTTGGACTACCTTTTTATCTCATTAAAATGAAAAATATGACCGTTATCCATCACATCAACATTTAAATTCAAATTTTCTATCTCTTGTACGAGCCCCAATAACGACTATATTTTTCATTCTCATTTTACAAAAATGTGGCTCAAACAGTCCTCCAAAATTCAATTTTCACAAAATTTATTCTAAAAAATCTACGTACACTTTTTCTTTATTTGGCTAACATGTTAGTAACTTATCAGTGTGTGTTTAGTAGAGATTTTTTTCTACGTAGAGAGCCACGTGAGAAATAAAATTAAGTGTGTGTTTGGTAGGGATTTTTTGGGGGAAGAATTGATTTTGAATAGTGATATGATGGGAAATGTGTGGTTGAAAAAGAAGATAAGATTATTGATGTGATAGAAAATATTATTTTATTGAAGAATGTGTGGTTGAAAATGAGAATTGATTTACAGAATTGGTACCAAACATAGCCTTAAACTTAATTTCAATTACACATTCAAATTATCACTCACAATGATGATGTAGATTATGACTTTTTTTCTTCTATTTTTTTTTTTTTATCATATTGCATCGCATCATAAAATTCATTCTTTCTTCCCTTGGGAATTGTGGAAAAATTTTAAATTTACGTTTAAAATTATTTGGACGAAAATGAGTTTGGAAAAAGATGCCCTTTCCTAAACAATGGAGCCAAACAGTTGAATTAAACAAAGAAGCATCACGCTTCAAATCCTCAAAAATTCAGCTCATTTTTAGAGAAACAGCTTTAAAAATCCTAATTCTCAGTAATTTCTTGGCTTGAGAGAATTTTGATTGAGGAAAAAGCATAAATGTTATAGCATTTTTCAAATTTTCGAATTTCCCATGGCTGAATTAGAAGAATTAAAGAAAAAGCTCGTCCCTTTATTTGATGCAGAAAAGGGTTTCTCACCCGGGTCAACAATTGACCCGTCTGATTCCTACATGGTAAATTAAAATCCTCTTTTGTTGTATTTTTCTGTTCAAAATTTCGCTGAAATTGTTTGATTCTCGATCAATTTTAATTTTTTTAATTAATTTATTGGAAGCAGTTATCGGATGGTGGAACAGTGAATTTGCTGAGCAAATCTTACAATGTTTATAATATCAATGAGCTTGGCTTGCAAAAGTGCAGTTCATCATCTCCATTTTCTGAAGATGATACTGAAAAAACATACAGGTGTGCTTCTCATGAGATTAGGATTTTTGGGTCCATAGGCAGTGGTGCAAGTAGTGTTGTTCAAAGGGCCATTCATATTCCCAATCACAGAATTATTGCTGTCAAGAAGATTAATATTTTCGAAAAGGTTTGTATATTGTGTATCTATACATGTAGTATGCCTTTCCTTTATGCATTCTCTTCATGGGGTTGTTTAAGTATTTCTTTTATGTTACCTAATATCGGTTGCTAATATTTAAAATTTAGTTCGAGATGACTGACCTTAATTATTCAAGCATTTTCGGGTTTTGGTATTGAAATTTCAAAAAATACTTGTTAACAAATTGTCGTGGACTGGTGAAGATGTTTCTCTGATACAGATTTTCTTCTCTATCTTAGCATTTTCGAATAATGATTCGAACCACTAGTTTGAAGGATACTCTTAGATGAAATTTAGTTATGAATTTGAAGCAAGTACTTTTGTAGCATCAGAGAGAGAAGGGGTGACTGGAGCGTGTGAGGAAGTTTAAAATATTTTAGAGAAGAGTAGCGGGGAAAAGATTGGGTTGATTTCCAGTTCACACACTATTTTCGTGTTCATATCAGGAGAAGAGGCAACAACTTCTTACTGAAATACGGACGTTGTGTGAGGCGCCCTGTTATCAAGGTCTTGTAGAATTTTATGGAGCTTTTTATACTCCGGAATCTGGGCAGATAAGCATTGCTCTAGAGTACATGGATGGTGGATCTCTAGCAGATGTCATTCGTGTAAGAAAGTGTATACCGGAGCCAGTTCTTTCTGCTATGGTGCAGAAGCTCTTGCATGTAAGATGCTTTATTTAGTTTCAGTTTTGTATTCTTATCGAAAAAATAAATTTTTTCAGCTCTTTGTATTTTGATTGTCTTTGATTTTTTGCCAAGGGACTGAGTTATTTGCATGGAGTTAGACATTTAGTGCACAGAGATATAAAACCTGCAAATTTGCTTGTAAATCTCAAAGGGGAGTCAAAGATTACAGATTTCGGTATAAGTGCTGGCTTAGAGAATTCTATGGCCATGGTATGTATTAGGTCTCCTATGGCTATGCTGTGTGATGAATTCTTCTGACTTATTGTTTGTTTTGCTATCAGTGTGCAACTTTTGTTGGAACCGTTACATACATGTCACCTGAGAGAATCCGAAATGAAAGTTACTCTTATGCTGCTGATATTTGGAGCCTTGGACTTGCGCTTTTTGAGTGTGCTACGGGTGAATTTCCGTACACTGCTAATTACGGGCCTGTCAATCTTATGCTGCAGGTAAAAATTCTTTGATTTCCGCCGGGATAACATATATTCTTTTATGGTCCTGTCTTTCAGTTATTCTTAATTTCCGTAAAGGAATTATCATGTAATGCTTGCTAGAATACAAGTTCTACTTTGAATCAAGGTTGGATGTATTTATTCTTCATTGTGCAAATGTTTCATATATATAGTTATTCCTTTTCTTTTATCAACTGATTCTGAAGATGATTCAAATGTGTACGAGGTACTTATCGAAAAAATATACATCATGCATTGACCTCTTGATACATTCATGTTCCTGATAAGTACTAAGAAAGTTATTTTAATGTTTGACAGACAGTAGGAAAGTTGTTTTTCTCCTTGAGGCATACAATTCGAATATTAACCTTATGACGTGGCATTATTATTCTGTAACAACAGATCCTTGATGATCCATCTCCATCCCTGTCAAAACAAATTTTTTCTCCTGAGTTCTGTTTATTTGTTGATGCTTGCCTCCAGAAAGATCCAGATTCAAGGCCAACAGCCGAGCAGGTGAGCAACAGGTAGATTCTGGATTCGTGTTCTGCTTAATGTGAAAAGTGAAAACATAATGAGGTGCTAGAACATCCCTGTGAGTTAGATTTGTACTATGGGTATTAAAAATTGGACATTGGCATGTGAATAACAGTTATATTGCTTCCATTGAGACAAACACAAAGGTTTGTGAGGACCCCCAGTATGAGTTTTAGTTATATTCTTTTTCTACGTGACAACATGTCTATGTAGTTCAAGTCTTTGGCAAAGAACTTGTTTATTGTATTCAGTCACTCAAGTAGTGGTATCTGGTCCGATGTTGTTTTCTTGAAGTATAAATTGATATAATATTACAGTCTCAACATCAAAGTATATCATATGAGATATTATGAATGCCCATTCAAATTTATTAAATGGTTAGAGAACAAAAACATCTGTAAAGTGCTAATTATGATTGATACAAGATAGTGGACAATGTCAGGTCCCTTGTCCAAGGCTAAGTGTCCAATACAGATATTTTGTGCACTAAGAAGAGTCGAGTAACATGGCGTGCACAGGAGAGTACTAGTTTAATTATATTGGGCAATCTAGGTTCTTATTCTCCCTTTTCATTTTTTGTTGAAGTAACTTCCTTTATAATGATGGTTGATTATAACTTTGGTGCATTTTGTTGCGATAAGTTATAATAAAAAATCAGTTATTGTAGTAGGTTCTTATCTTCTATTTATGTTTTCATTTATAAAAATAAGCCAGATCTCTAACAATATGCAAACTATAGTGGTATTAAGTTCATTAACCCACTGAAACTTTTTATGTATGTTGTGAGAGTAATCGAGAAATAATTTAGGCTTAAAATGAAGGTTTTAGAGAATTATATTGGTTTTCTATGTGGAAGGTTGACTGTGAAAATTGAACACCATTTATTTGTTAATTAGGCCATTGGAGCAGCACATAGAGGATAAGATAGACCTTCTTATGCTTTCCTCCCCCCCTTTAAAAACTTAATGGTTGGAACATGGTAGTGGAAAGTTTATTTGACGTACATGTATTATGTAATTTTTTGAAGGAAAAGATGAACCGTAGGAGTTTCACTTGAACTCATTCGATCCAGTATTTTTATTTATCTTTGTGCATATGCTGCAGCTTCTTTCACACCCCTTTATTACTAAGTATGAGGATGCCGGGGTCGACTTGGGCACGTTTGTGAGAGGCATATTTGATCCTACACAGAGGATGAAGGATCTGGCAGATGTGAGTTGATACATGCGTTTTTGGATAATCCATCCAATTTTGCTAGGCATTGTCCTAACATGTTATCTTCATGAAGGGAAAAATAATAGTTTATGCATACCTAATGCTATCTAAATTTTGAATAGGTCGACAATGAATTTATTTATTATTCTGCAGGTGTAACGTATGAATGTCATTTGATGCTCACTCTATGCCGTGTTTGACTTGAACAGATGCTGACAATACACTATTACTTACTTTTTGATGGGTCGGATGATCTTTGGCATCATATGAAGACGTTATATGTAGAACATGCAGTTTTCAGGTAATGATCATATCAATTACCTTTTCCATTATTTTCTATACAGTTTTGATCTGGTTATTGATGGAAAGTGAAGAGCTGTTGGGTGTAATCTTCATTTTGGGAACCAATTGCCTTAGTGTAATGACGTGGCATTTGTGCCGAAGTTGCTCAATTGGTACCAAAATTTAACTTAATTCTCTCATGAGATAGAAATTTTGGATTTGAATTCTGGGGGACATGAGAAAAGCCGTAAGGGTAAGAGGGGAGAAGTCCTTACAAAGTGGACAATACGTAATAAGTTAACGTCTTGTGCACAGAGATTAGGTCGTTACACTAGGTCTGAAGTGTCTAAAATATTTACTGCATATGCACATCCAAACAATACTTGAGCAAATTGAAGAATTGAAACTTTTGAATGTGATTTTGTACGAGTTTCTTATTTTCTGATACAAGCCATCACGATTTCTAGTTTTGGTGGGAAAGAATCTCTTGGCCCAGATGATATTTTTACGGCACTGTCAAATATTCGTCGAACATTGGCTGGCGAATGGCCTCCGGAAAAACTTGTGCATGTCGTGGAGAAGCTTCAATGCCGTGCTCAGGGTGAAAATGGAGTTGCAATTCGGGTCTCAGGTTCATTTATTGTTGGAAATCAGTTCCTGATATGTGGAGATGGTGTACAAGTAGAGGGCTTGCCAAATTTTAGAGACCTTTCAATTGATATACCTAGCAAGCGGGTAGGGACGTTTCAAGAGCAGTTCCTTGTAGAACCGGGGAACATAATTGGCCGCTACTTCATAACTAGACAAGAGCTTTATATCGTTCAATAAATATTAAACAGCGAAGGATTTTTCCTACTGTCAGGTAATTGTGTACATGGGTTTTTACTAAATAAGTTTTTAGCATTACAAAACTGAGTTTTTGATCTTTCTAATTTATCTAGAGGATATGGTCCTGCATGTCATCAACTGCAACCTTACCTTATCAGCAATTGGGTTCTAATCATGCCATTTTCTTTTTCAGCATCGGAATTAGTTGCATATGTCATAATTATTTTGGATTCTAAGATCTTCCATTGACTTCTTCAGGATATTACGTCGCAATAATGGTTCAGTATCCAGTTGTCATATGCTGCAAGTAATTTTCTTGTACAATAACTGTCTGTTGTATCATTAGTAAACGATTAAAACCATCCATCTAGCAAGAACTTTTACCAAAACCTTTAACTAGATTGTATATATAGAGTCCTGATTGTATAGCTTGGATTTATAATGGGGATACATATGATGTTGAAGTTTCATATTTGTGCATGACTGAGAAAGCCTGGCTGATAAACCTTTATCATAATTGTTATAACACCTCAACATTATGCAACATTTTTCCAGTAGAATTTATGCCATAAGATTCGACAAAGTTTTATGCATGCTATGAAAATACTGCAAGTCCATATTCTAAATTTTTGGACTTGCTATGAAAATCATAAGCAGTGTTCTCAATACTTATATCAATTAGAAAATGTACATTGTTTGAATTAATTCAATTCTGCTGCCATTCGATTTGCTTCTTCCGGAAAATTTGAGCATTCAATTACTATATTTTGCTTTTCTTCAGGGCTATGTTCAACAAGGTCTTGAATTATACCCCCAATTGTTCACATTAAGGCTAATATTTCAGATATTTGTTGAACCCGGTTTTATTGATAAACCAAAGATTTTATTGATTATAAGATGTGAATTCACAAAATGTGTCGACAATAATTAGGTAAGAATTGTGGATCCTACGAATGTACAGAGAAAAGTAAAGCTTGATCAATTTATAAGCAATTATAAGCTTTGCATACACTAATCTTTTCATTCAAGGAATTTCAAGCAAAGACCAAGTCATTGATTGGTGTAGATTAAAAGTCGATAAAAATTTTAAATCAAAGTTAATAATTAATTTTAATTATATATTTAAATTTATGGAACTTATAATTTTTTAACCATATATTAAGTCCGTTCATAGTTGTCGGGCTCGGTTTGGTTGTCGACCCAATAAAATTATTGGATTATTGAGTTAATTGTTCAATCAGTGGTCAACCATAGGGATAGTGCTAGCCTATAAATTTAATTAAAAAATATTTTTAAGCAAAATGACAATCATTTTGCAAAATTTAAATGCATGTGTTACAATGGTCAAGGAAGTAATATTACTTGGTGGGAGGCCCAGGTTCCAATCTCTACCATTGTAAATTGAAGAGAAAATTTTTCATTGCACTTTGATTACAATCGTTTCTGATTGAACCGGTTTCGATTTTCTATTAAATCGATTTGAACCAGACGCTTATTGAGTGGTCAATCGATTCTTGATTGATACCTGGCTGGGTTGAACAATTAATGTACTTGGACCGGAGCACTATCGATCGCAGTTCCAAGGCCAAATTGGTTGGTCCGGGTTCATTAACTATGGGTCTGTTTTTTGAGAATAAATTTTGTTAAACATGACTTTTTGGAGTATGTGAAGTTAAAAAGTAAGAAGAATTTATAGGTCCACATGTAAAATTATTTTATTGAAAGAATGAGTGGTTAAAAATAATTTTGAAGAAAAGTGAATTTTAAAAAATCCGTATCAAATACGAGCTATGTTTCTTATATTATAGTTATAATGTAACTATATAATTTACTTTTAATGTCGTAGTTTAAATGATGTTATACGACATATCCCTAGTATATAGTGATAATTACCAAAAACCAGCTGTTTATTTTTGAGTTTATGAAAATCAGGTTTTAGCTTTATTTA